>CANPUZ010000273.1:0-80519 GCA_947579665.1 Sympetrum striolatum
AAAGAAAAACGAATAATTTTAGCGAAATTTCAATTTTTTTCCTCTTTTTTTCCCTTAATTTTCCTTATTTTATCGAGATTTGACCGAAAAAAGCAAAAAAAAACGAATAATTCTAGCGAAATTTCTATTTTTTATCTCTTTTTTTCCCATAATTTTCCTTGTTTTATCGAGATTTGACCGAAAAAAGCAAGAAAAACGAATAATTTTAGCGAAATTTCAATTTTTATCCTCTTTTTTTCCCTTAATTTTCCTTATTTTATCGAGATTTGACCGAAAAAAGCAAGAAAAACGAATTTTTTTAGCAAAATTTCAATCTTTTCCCTCTTTTTTTCCCATAATTTTCCTTGTTTTATCGAGATTTGACCGAAAAAAGCAAGAAAAACGAATAATTTTAGCGAAATATCAATTTTTATCCTCTTTTTTCCCTTAATTTTCCTTATTTTATCGAGATTTCATCGAAAAAAGCAAGAAAAACGAATAATTATAGCGAAATTTCAATTTTTTTCCTCTTTTTTTCCCTTAATTTTCCTTGTTTTATCGAGATTTGACCGAAAAAAGCAAGAAAAACGAATAATTTTAGCGAAATTTCCATTTTTATCCTCTTTTTTTCCCTTAATTTTCCTTATTTTATCGAGATTTGACCGAAAAAAGCAAGAAAAACGAATAATTTTAGCGGAATTTCATTTTTTTTCCTCTTTTTTTCCCTTAATTTTCCTTATTTTATCGAGATTTGACCGAAAAAAGCAAGAAAAAACGAATAATTATAGCGAAATTTCAATTTTTTTCCTCTTTTTTTCCTTCATTCTCCTCATTTAACGAGATTTGACCGAAAAAAGCAAGAAAAACGAATAATTTTAGCGAAATATCAATTTTTATCCTCTTTTATCCCTTAATTTTCCTTATTTTATCGAGATTTCATCGAAAAAAGCAAGAAAAACGAATAATTATAGCGAAATTTCAATTTGTTTCCTCATTTTTTCCCTTAATTTTCCTTGTTTTATCGAGATTTGACCGAAAAAAGCAAAAAAAAAACGAATAATTTTAGCGAAATTTTAATTTTTATCCTCTTTTTTTCCCTTAATTTTCCTTATTTTATCGAGATTTGACCGAAAAAAGAAAGAAAAACGAATAATTTTAGCGAAATTTCAATCTTTTTCCTCTTTTTTTCCCTTAATTTTCCTTATTTTATCGAGATTTGACCGAAAAAAGAAAGAAAAACGAATAATTTTAGCGAAATTTCAATTTATTTCCTCTTTTTTTCCCTTAATTTTCCTTACTTTATCGAGATTTGACCGCAAAAAGCAAGAAAAACGAATAATTTTAGCAAAATTTCAATTTTTTTCCTCTTTTTTTTCCTTATTTTTCCTTATTTTATCGAGATTTGACCGAAAAAAGCAAGAAATACGAATAATTTTAGCGAAATTTCAATTTTTATCCTCTTTTTTTCCCTTTATTTTCCTTATTTTATCGAGATTTGACCGAAAAAAGCAAGAAAAACGAATAATTTTAGCGAAATTTCAATTTTTTTTCTCTTTTTTTCCCTTAATTTTCCTTATTTTATCGAGATTTGACCGAAAAAAGCAAGAAAAACGAATAATTTTAGCGAAATTTCAATCTTTTTCCTCTTTTTTTCCCTTAATTTTCCTTATTTTATCGAGATTTGACCGAAAAAAGCAAGAAAAACGAATAATTTTTGCAAAATTTCAATTTTTTTCCTCTTTTTTTCCCTTAATTTTCCTTATTTTATCGAGATTTGACCGAAAAAAGAAAGAAAAACGAATAATTTTAGAAAAATTACATTTTTTTTCGTCTTTATTTCCTTCATTCTCCTCATTTAACGAGATTTGACCGAAAAAAGCAAGAAAAACGAATAATTTTAGCGAAATATCAATTTTTATCCTCTTTTTTCCCTTAATTTTCCTTATTTTATCGATATTTCATCGAAAAAAGCAAGAGAAACGAATAATTATAGCGAAATTTCAATTTTTTTCCCTTAATATTCCTTATTTCATCGAGATTTGACCGAAAAAAGCAAGAAAAACGAATAATTTTAGCGAAATTTCAATTTTTTTCCTCTTTTTTTCCCTTAATTTTCCTTATTTTATCGAGATTTGACCGAAAAAAAGCAAGAAAAACGAATAATTTTAGCGAAATATCAATTTTTATCCACTTTTTTTCCCTTAATTTTCCTTATTTTATCGAGATTTCATCGAAAAAAGCAAGAAAAACGAATAATTATAGCGAAATTTCAATTTTTTTCCTCTTTTTTTCCCTTAATTTTCCTTATTTTATCGAGATTTGAAAGAAAAAAGCAAAAAAAAAACGAATAATTCTAGCGAAATTTCTATTTTTTATCTCTTTTTTTCCCATAATTTTCCTTGTTTTATCGAGATTTGACCGAAAAAAGCAAGAAAAACGAATAATTTTAGCGAAATTTCAATTTTTATCCTTTTTTTTTCCCTTAATTTTCCTTATTTTATCGAGATTTGACAGAAAAAAGCAAGAAAAACGAATTTTTTTAGCAAAATTTCAATCTTTTCCCTCTTTTTTTCCCTTAATTTTGCTTATTTTATCGAGATTTGACCGAAGAAAGCAAGAAAAACGAATAATTATAGCGAAATATCAATTTTTTTCCTCTTTTTTTCCCTTAATTTTCCTTATTTTATCGAGATTTGACCGAAAAAAGCAAGAAAAACGAATAATTATAGCGAAATTTCAATTTTTTTCCTCTTTTTTTCTTCATTCTCCTCATTTAACGAGATTTGACCGAAAAAAGCAAGAAAAACGAATAATTTTAGCGAAATATCAATTTTTATCCTCTTTTATCCCTTAATTTTCCTTATTTTATCGAGATTTCATCGAAAAAAGCAAGAAAAACGAATAATTATAGCGAAATTTCAATTTGTTTCCTCATTTTTTCCCTTAATTTTCCTTGTTTTATCGAGATTTGACCGAAAAAAGCAAAAAAAAACGAATAATTTTAGCGAAATTTTAATTTTTATCCTCTTTTTTTCCCTTAATTTTCCTTGTTTTATCGAGATTTGACCAAAAAAAGAAAGAAAAACGAATAATTTTAGCGAAATTTCAATCTTTTTCCTCTTTTTTTCCCTTAATTTTCCTTATTTTATTGAGATTTGACAGAAAAATGAAAGAAAAACGAATAATTTTAGCGAAATTTCAATTTATTTCCTCTTTTTTTCCCTTAATTTTCCTTATTTTATCGAGATTTGACCGAAAAAAGCAAGAAAAACGAATAATTTTAGCGAAATTTCAATCTTTTTCCTCTTTTTTTCCCTTAATTTTCCTTATTTTATCGAGATTTGACCGAAAAAAGCAAGAAAAACGAATAATTTTTGCAAAATTTCATTTTTTTTTCCTCTTTTTTTCCCTTAATTTTCCTTATTTTATCGAGATTTGACCGAAAAAAGAAAGAAAAACGAATAATTTTAGAAAAATTACATTTTTTTTCGTCTTTTTTTCCTTCATTCTCCTCATTTAACGAGATTTGACCGAAAAAAGCAAGAAAAACGAATAATTTTAGCGAAATATCAATTTTTATCCTCTTTTTTCCCTTAATTTTCCTTATTTTATCGATATTTCATCGAAAAAAGCAAGAGAAACGAATAATTATAGCGAAATTTCAATTTTTTTCCCTTAATATTCCTTATTTCATCGAGATTTGACCGAAAAAAGCAAGAAAAACGAATAATTTTAGCGAAATTTCAATTTTTATCCTCTTCTTTTCCCTTAATTTTCCTTATTTTTTCGAGATTTCATCGAAAAAAGCAAGAAAAACGAATAATTATAGCGAAATTTCAATTTTTATCCTCTCTTTTTCCCTTAATTTTCCTTATTTTATCGAGATTTGACCGAAAAAAGCAAGAAAAACGAATAATTTTAGCGAAATTTCAATCTTTTTCCTCTTTATTTCCCTTAATTTTCCTTATTTTATCGAGATTTGACCGAAAAAAGCAAGAAAAACGAATAATTATAGCGAAATTTCAATTTTTTTCCTCTTTTTTTCCTTCATCCTCCTTATTTAACGAGATTTGACCGAAAAAAGCAAGAAAAACGAATAATTTTAGCGAAATATCAATTTTTATCCACTTTTTTCCCTTAATTTTCCTTATTTTATCGAGATTTCATCGAAAAAAGCAAGAAAAACGAATAATTATAGCGAAATTTCAATTTTTTTCCTCTTTTTTTCCCTTAATTTTCCTTATTTTATCGAGATTTGAAAGAAAAAAGCAAAAAAAACGAATAATTCTAGCGAAATTTCTATTTTTTATCTCTTTTTTTCCCATAATTTTCCTTGTTTTATCGAGATTTGACCGAAAAAAGCAAGAAAAACGAATAATTTTAGCGAAATTTCAATTTTTATCCTCTTTTTTTCCCTTTATTTTCCTTATTTTATCGAGATTTGACCGAAAAAAGCAAGAAAAACGAATTTTTTTAGCAAAATTTCAATCTTTTCCCTCTTTTTTTCCCTTAATTTTGCTTATTTTAACGACATTTGACCGAAAAAAGCAAGAAAAACGAATAATTATAGCGAAATATCAATTTTTTTCCTCTTTTTCATTCATTCTCCTCATTTAACAAGATTTGACCGAAAAAAGCAAGAAAAACGAATAATTTTAGCGAAATATCAATTTTTATCCTCTTTTTTCCCTTAATTTTCCTTATTTTATCGAGATTTCATCGAAAAAAGCAAGAAAAACGAATAATTGTAGCGAAATTTCAATTTTTTTCCTCTTATTTCCCTTAATTTTCCTTATTTTATCGAGATTTGACCGAAAAAAGCAAGAAAAACGAATAATTATAGCGAAATTTCAATTTTTTACCCCTTTTTTTCCCTTAATTTTCCTTATTTTATCGAGATTTGACCGAAAAAAGCAAGAAAAACGAATAATTATAGCGAAATTTCTATTTTTTACCCCTTTTTTTCCCTTAATTTTCCTTATTTTATCGAGATTTGACCGAAAAAAGCAAGAAAAACGAATAATTTTAGCGGAATTTCATTTTTTTCCTCTTTTTTTCCCTTAATTTTCCTTATTTTATCGAGATTTGACCGAAAAAAGCAAGAAAAACGAATAATTATAGCGAAATTTCAATTTTTTTCCTCTTTTTTTCCTTCATTCTCCTCATTTAACGAGATTTGACCGAAAAAAGCAAGAAAAACGAATAATTTTAGCGAAATATCAATTTTTATCCTCTTTTATCCCTTAATTTTCCTTATTTTATCGAGATTTCATCGAAAAAAGCAAGAAAAACGAATAATTATAGCGAAATTTCAATTTGTTTCCTCATTTTTTCCCTTAATTTTCCTTGTTTTATCGAGATTTTACCGAAAAAAGCAAAAAAAACGAATAATTTTAGCGAAATTTTAATTTTTATCCTCTTTTTTTCCCTTAATTTTCCTTATTTTATCGAGATTTGACCGAAAAAAGAAAGAAAAACGACTAATTTTAGCGAAATTTCAATCTTTTTCCTCTTTTTTTCCCTTAATTTTCCTTATTTTATCGAGATTTGACCGAAAAAAGAAAGAAAAACGAATAATTTTAGCGAAATTTCAATTTTTTTCCTATTTTTTTCCTTCATTCTCCTCATTTAACGAGATTTGACCGAAAAAAGCAAGAAAAACGAATAATTTTAGCGAAATATCAATTTTTATCCTCTTTTATCCCTTAATTTTCCTTATTTTATCGAGATTTCATCGAAAAAAGCAAGAAAAACGAATAATTATAGCGAAATTTCAATTTGATTCCTCATTTTTTCCCTTAAGTTTCCTTGTTTTATCGAGATTTGACCGAAAAAAGCAAAAAAAACGAATAATTTTAGCGAAATTTTAATTTTTATCCTCTTTTTTTCCCTTAATTTTCCTTATTTTATCGAGATTTGACCGAAAAAAGAAAGAAAAACGACTAATTTTAGCGAAATTTCAATCTTTTTCCTCTTTTTTTCCCTTAATTTTCCTTATTTTATCGAGATTTGACCGAAAAAAGAAAGAAAAACGAATAATTTTAGCGAAATTTCAATTTATTTCCTCTTTTTTTTCTTAATTTTCCTTACTTTATCGAGATTTGACCGCAAAAAGCAAGAAAAACGATTAATTTTAGCGAAATTTCAATTTTTATCCTCTTTTTTTCCCTTTATTTTCCTTATTTTATCGAGATTTGATCGAAAAAAGCAAGAAAAACGAATAATTTTAGCGAAATTTCAATTTTTTTCTCTTTTTTTCCCTTAATTTTCCTTATTTTATCGAGATTTGACCGAAAAAAGCAAGAAAAACGAATAATTTTAGCGAAATTTCAATTTTTTTCCCTTAATTTTCCTTATTTTATCGAGATTTGACCGAAAAAAGCAAGAAAAACGAATAATTTTAGCGAAATTTCAATTTTTTTCCTCTTTTTTTCTCTCAATTTTACTTATTTTATCGAGCTTTGACCGAAGAAAGCAAGAAAAACGAATACATTTAGCGAAATATCAATTTTTATCCACTTTTTTCCCTTAATTTTCCTTATTTTATCGAGATTTCATCGAAAAAAGCAAGAAAAACGAATAATTATAGCGAAATTTCAATTTTTTTCCTCTTTTTTTCCCTTAATTTTACTTATTTTATCGAGATTTGAAAGAAAAAAGCAAAAAAAAACGAATAATTATAGCGAAATTTCAATTTGTTTCCTCATTTTTTCCCTTAATTTTCCTTGTTTTATCGAGATTTGACGGAAAAAAGCAAAAAAAACGAATAATTTTAGCGAAATTTTAATTTTTATCCTCTTTTTTTCCCTTAATTTTCCTTATTTTATCGAGATTTGACCGAAAAAAGAAAGAAAAACGACTAATTTTAGCGAAATTTCAATCTTTTTCCTCTTTTTTTCCCTTAATTTTCCTTATTTTATCGAGATTTGACCGAAAAAAGAAAGAAAAACGAATAATTTTAGCGAAATTTCAATTTTTTTCCTCTTTTTTTCCTTCATTCTCCTCATTTAACGAGATTTCACCGAAAAAAGCAAGAAAAACGAATAATTTTAGCGAAATATCAATTTTTATCCTCTTTTATCCCTTAATTTTCCTTATTTTATCGAGATTTCATCGAAAAAAGCAAGAAAAACGAATAATTATAGCGAAATTTCAATTTGTTTCCTCATTTTTTCCCTTAAGTTTCCTTGTTTTATCGAGATTTGACCGAAAAAAGCAAAAAAAACGAATAATTTTAGCGAAATTTTAATTTTTATCCTCTTTTTTTCCCTTAATTTTCCTTATTTTATCGAGATTTGACCGAAAAAAGAAAGAAAAACGACTAATTTTAGCAAAATTTCAATCTTTTTCCTCTTTTTTTCCCTTAATTTTCCTTATTTTATCGAGATTTGACCGAAAAAAAAAGAAAAACGAATAATTTTAGCGAAATTTCAATTTATTTCCTCTTTTTTTCCCTTAATTTTCCTTACTTTATGTAGATTTGACCGCAAAAAGCAAGAAAAACGATTAATTTTAGCGAAATTTCAATTTTTATCCTCTTTTTTTCCCTTTATTTTCCTTATTTTATCGAGATTTGACCGAAAAAAGCAAGAAAAACGAATAATTTTAGCGAAATTTCAATTTTTTTCTCTTTTTTTCCCTTAATTTTCCTTATTTTATCGAGATTTGACCGAAAAAAGCAAGAAAAACGAATAATTTTAGCGAAATTTCAATTTTTTTCCCTTAATTTTCCTTATTTTATCGAGATTTGACCGAAAAAAGCAAGAAAAACGAATAATTTTAGCGAAATTTCAATTTTTTTCCTCTTTTTTTCTCTTAATTTTACTTATTTTATCGAGATTTGACCGAAGAAAGCAAGAAAAACGAATACATTTAGCGATATTTCAATTTTTTTCCTTTTTTTCCCTTAATTTTCCTTATTTTATCGAGATTTGACCGAAAAAAGCAAGAAAAACGAATAATTTTAGCGAAATTTCAACCTTTTTCTCTTTTTTTCCCTTAATTTTCCTTATTTTATCGAGATTTGACCGAAAAAAGCAAGAAAAACGAATAATTTTTGCAAAATTTCAATTTTTTTTCCTCTTTTTTTCCCTTAATTTTCCTTATTTTATCGAGATTTAACCGAAAAAAAAAAGAAAAACGAATAATTTTAGAAAAATTACATTTTTTTTCCTCTTTTTTTTCTTCATTCTCCTCATTTAACGAGATTTGACCGAAAAAAGCAAGAAAAACGAATAATTTTAGCGAAATTTCAATTTTTTTCCCCTTTTTTTCCCTTAATTTTTCTTATTTTATCGAGATTTAACCGAAAAAAGCAATAAAAACGAATAATTTTAGCGAAATTTCAATTTTTATCATCTTTTTTTCCCTTAATTTTCCTTATTTTATCGAGATTTGACCGAAAAAAGCAAGAAAAACGAATAATTTTAGCAAAATTTCAATTTTTATCCTCTTTTTTTCCCTTAATTTTCCTTATTTTATCGAGATTTGACCGAAAAAAGCAAGAAAAACGAATAATTTTAGCGAAATTTCAATTTTTTTCCTTTTTTTTCCCTTAATTTTCCTTATTTAATCGAGATTTGACCGAAGAAAGCAAGAAAAACGAATAATTTTAGCGAAATTTCAATTTTTATCCTTTTTTCCCTTAATTTTCCTTATTTTATCGAGATTTGACCGAAAAAAGAAGGAAAAACGAATAATTTTAGCGAAATTTCAATCTTTTTCCTCTTTTTTTCCCTTAATTTTCCTTATTTTATCGAGATTTGACCGAAAAAAGCAAGAAAAACGAATAATTTTTGCGAAATTTCAATTTTTTTCCTCTTTTTTTCCCTTAAATTTCCTTATTTTATCGAGATTTGACCGAAAAAAGCAAGAAAAACGAATAATTTTTGCGAAATTTCAATTTTTTTCCTCTTTTTTTCCCTTAAATTTCCTTATTTTATCGAGATTTGACCGAAAAAAGCAAGAAAAACGAATAATTATAGCGAAATTTCAATTTTTTTCCCTTAATATTCCTTATTTTATCGAGATTTGACCGAAAAAAGCAAGAAAAACGAATAATTTTAGCGAAATTTAATTTTTTTCCTCTTTTTTTCCCTTAATTTTCCTTATTTTATCGAGATTTGACCGAAAAAAGCAAGAAGAACGAATAATTTAGCGAAATTTCAATTTTTATCCTCTTTTTTTCCCTTAATTTTCCTTATTTTATCGAGATTTGACCGAAAAAAGCAAGAAAAACGAATTTTTTTAGCAAAATTTCAATCTTTTCCCTCTTTTTTCCCTTAATTTTGCTTATTTTATCGAGATTTGACCGAAAAAAGCAAGAAAAACGAATAATTATAGCGAAATATCAATTTTTTTCCTCTTTTTCATTCATTCTCCTCATTTAACAAGATTTGACCGAAAAAAGCAAGAAAAACGAATAATTTTAGCGAAATATCAATTTTTATCCTCTTTTTTCCCTTAATTTTCCTTATTTTATCGAGATTTGACCGAAAAAAGCAAGAAAAACGAATTTTTTTAGCAAAATTTCAATCTTTTCCCTCTTTTTTTCCCTTAATTTTGCTTATTTTATCGAGATTTGACCGAAAAAAGCAAGAAAAACGAATAATTATAGCGAAATATCAATTTTTTTCCTCTTTTTCATTCATTCTCCTCATTTAACAAGATTTGACCGAAAAAAGCAAGAAAAACGAATAATTTTAGCGAAATATCAATTTTTATCCTCTTTTTTCCCTTAATTTTCCTTATTTTATCGAGATTTCATCGAAAAATGCAAGAAAAACGAATAATTGTAGCGAAATTTCAATTTTTTTCCTCTTTTTTTCCCTTAATTTTCCTTATTTTATCGAGATTTGACCGAAAAAAGCAAGAAAAACGAATAATTCTATCGAAATTTCTATTTTTTACCCCTTTTTTTCCCTTAATTTTCCTTGTTTTATCGAGATTTGACCGAAAAAAGCAAGAAAAACGAATAATTTTAGCGAAATTTCAATTTTTATCCTCTTTTTTTCCCTTAATTTTCCTTATTTTATCGAGATTTGACCGAAAAAAGCAAGAAAAACGAATAATTTTAGCGGAATTTCATTTTTTTTCCTCTTTTTTTCCCTTAATTTTCCTTATTTTATCGAGATTTGACCGAAAAAAGCAAGAAAAACGAATAATTATAGCGAAATTTCAATTTTTTTCCTCTTTTTTTCCTTCATTCTCCTCATTTAACGAGATTTGACCGAAAAAAGCAAGAAAAACGAATAATTTTAGCGAAATATCAATTTTTATCCTCTTTTATCCCTTAATTTTCCTTATTTTATCGAGATTTCATCGAAAAAAGCAAGAAAAACGAATAATTATAGCGAAATTTCAATTTGTTTCCTCATTTTTTCCCTTAATTTTCCTTGTTTTATCGAGATTTGACCGAAAAAAGCAAAAAAAACGAATAATTTTAGCGAAATTTTAATTTTTATCCTCTTTTTTTCCCTTAATTTTCCTTATTTTATCGAGATTTGACCGGAAAAAGAAAGAAAAACGACTAATTTTAGCGAAATTTCAATCTTTTTCCTCTTTTTTTCCCTTAATTTTCCTTATTTTATCGAGATTTGACCGAAAAAAGAAAGAAAAACGAATAATTTTAGCGAAATTTCAATTTTTTTCCTCTTTTTTTCTCTTAATTTTACTTATTTTATCGAGATTTGACCGAAGAAAGCAAGAAAAACGAATACATTTAGCGATATTTCAATTTTTTTCCTCTTTTTTTCCCTTAATTTTCCTTATTTAATCGAGATTTGACCGAAGAAAGCAAGAAAAACGAATAATTTTAGCGAAATTTCAATTTTTATCCTTTTTTTCCCTTAATTTTCCTTATTTTATCGAGATTTGACCGAAAAAAGCAAGAAAAACGAATAATTTTAGTGAAATTTCAATCTTTTTCCTCTTTTTTTCCCTTAATTTTCCTTATTTTATCGAGATTTGACCGAAAAAAGCAAGAAAAACGAATAATTTTTGCGAAATTTCAATTTTTTTCCTCTTTTTTTCCCTTAATTTTCCTTATTTTATCGAGATTTGACCGAAAAAAGCAAGAAAAACGAATAATTATAGCGAAATTTCAATTTTTTTCCTCTTTTTTTCCCTTAATTTTCCTTATTTTATCGAGATTTGACCGAAAAAAGCAAGAAAAACGAATAATTTTAGCGAAATATCAATTTTTATCCTCTTTTTTCCCTTAATTTTCCTTATTTTATCGAAATTTCATTGAAAAAAGCAAGAAAAACGAATAATTATAGCGAAATTTCAATTTTTTTCCCTTAATATTCCTTATTTTATCGAGATTTGACCGAAAAAAGCAAGAAAAACGAATAATTTTAGCGAAATTTCAATTTTTTTCCTCTTTTTTTCCCTTAATTTTCCTAATTTTATCGAGATTTGACCGAAAAAAGCAAGAAAAACGAATAATTTTAGCGAAATTTCAATTTTTATCCTCTTTTTTTCCCTTAATTTTCCTTATTTTATCGTGATTTGACCTAAAAAAGCAAGAAAAACGAATAATTTTCGCGAAATTTCAAATTTTTTTCTCTTTTTTTCCCTTAATTTTCCTTATTTTATCGAGATTTGACCGACAAAAGCAAGAAAAACGAATAATTTTAGCGAAATATCAATTTTTATCCTCTTTTTTCCCTTTATTTTCCTTATTTTATCGAGATTTGACCGAAAAAAGCAAGAAAAACGAATAATTTTATCGAAATATCAATTTTTATCCTCTTTTTTTCCCTTAATTTTCCTTATTTTATCGAGATATGACCGAAAAAAGCAAGAAAAACGAATAATTTTAGCGAAATATCAATTTTTATCCTCGTTTTTCCCTTTATTTTCCTTATTTTATCGAGATTTGACCGAAAAAAGGAAGAAAAACGAATAATTTTAGCGAAATTTCAATTTATTTCCTCTTTTTTTCCCTTAATTTTCCTTACTTTATCGAGATTTGACCGCAAAAAGCAAGAAAAACGAATAATTTTAGCGAAATTTCAATGTTTTTCCTCTTTTTTTCCCTTAATTTTCCTTATTTTATCGAGATTTGACCGAAAAAAGCAAGAAAAACGAATAATTTTAGCGAAATTTCAATCTTTTTCCTCTTTTTTTCCCTTAATTTTCCTTATTTTATCGAGATTTGACCGAAAAAAGCAAGAAAAACGAATAATTTTTGTGAAATTTCAATTTTTTTCCTCTTTTTTTCCCTTAATTTTCCTTATTTTATCGAGATTTGGCCGAAAAAAGCAAGAAAAACGAATATATTTAGAAAAATTACATTTTTTTCCTCTTTTTTTCCTTCATTCTCCTCATTTAACGAGATTTGACCGAAAAAAGCAAGAAAAACGAATAATTTTAGCGAAATATCAATTTTTATCCTCTTTTTTCCCTGAATTTTCCTTATTTTATCGAGATTTCTTCGAAAAAAGCAAGAAAAACGAATAATTTTAGCGAAATTTCAATTTTTTTCCTCTTTTTTTCCCTTTATTTTCCTTATTTTATCGAGATTTGACCGAAAAAAGCAAGAAAAACGAATAATTTTAGCGAAATTTCAATTTTTTTCTCTTTTTTTCCCTTAATTTTCCTTATTTTATCGAGATTTGACCGAAAAAAGCAAGAAAAACGAATAATTTTTGCAAAATTTCAATTTTTTTTCCTCTTTTTTTCCTTTAATTTTCCTTATTTTATCGAGATTTAACCGAAAAAAAAAAGAAAAACGAATAATTTTAGAAAAATTACATTTTTTTTCCTCTTTTTTTCCTTCATTCTCCTCATTTAACGAGATTTGACCGAAAAAAGCAAGAAAAACGAATAATTTTAGCGAAATTTCAATTTTTATCATCTTTTTTTCCCTTAATTTTCCTTATTTTATCGAGATTTAACCGAAAAAAGCAAGAAAAACGAATAATTTTAGCAAAATTTCAATTTTTATCCTCTTTTTTTCCCTTAATTTTCCTTATTTTATCGAGATTTGACCGAAAAAAGCAAGAAAAACGAATAATTTTAGCGAAATTTCAATTTTTTTCCTCTTTTTTTCCCTTAATTTTCCTTATTTAATCGAGATTTGACCGAAGAAAGCAAGAAAAACGAATAATTTTAGCGAAATTTCAATTTTTATCCTTTTTTCCCTTAATTTTCCTTATTTTATCGAGATTTGACCGAAAAAAGCAAGAAAAACGAATAATTTTAGCGAAATTTCAATCTTTTTCCTCTTTTTTTCCCTTAATTTTCCTTATTTTATCGAGATTTGACCGAAAAAAGCAAGAAAAACGAATAATTTTTGCGAAATTTCAATTTTTTTCCTCTTTTTTTCCCTTAATTTTCCTTATTTTATCGAGATTTGACCGAAAAAAGCAAGAAAAACGAATAATTTTAGAAAAATACATTTTTTTTCCTCTTTTTTTCCTTCATTCTCCTCATTTAACGAGATTTGACAGAAAAAAGCAAGAAAAACGAATAATTTTAGCGAAATATCAATTTTTATCCTCTTTTTTCCCTTAATTTTCCTTATTTTATCGAAATTTCATTGAAAAAAGCAAGAAAAACGAATAATTATAGCGAAATTTCAGGTTTTTTCCCTTAATATTCCTTATTTTATCGAGATTTGACCGAAAAAAGCAAGAAAAACGAATAATTTTAGCGAAATTTCAATTTTTTTCCTCTTTTTTTCCCTTAATTTTCCTTATTTTATCGAGATTTGACCGAAAAAAGCAAGAAAAACGAATAATTTTAGCGAAATATCAATTTTTATCCTCGTTTTTCCCTTTATTTTCCTTATTTTATCGAGATTTGACCGAAAAAAGGAAGAAAAACGAATAATTTTATCGAAATATCAATTTTTATCCTCTTTTTTTCCCTTAATTTTCCTTATTTTAGCGAGATTTGACCGAAAAAAGAACGAAAAACGAATAATTTTAGCGAAATTTCAATTTATTTCCTCTTTTTTTCCCTTAATTTTCCTTATTTTATCGAGATTTGGCCGAAAAAAGCAAGAAAAACGAATATATTTAGAAAAATTACATTTTTTTCCTCTTTTTTTCCTTCATTCTCCTCATTTAACGAGATTTGACCGAAAAATGCAAGAAAAACGAATAATTTTAGCGAAATATCAATTTTTATCCTCTTTTTTCACTGAATTTTCCTTATTTTATCGAGATTTCTTCGAAAAAAGCAAGAAAAACGAATAATTATAGCGAAATTTCAATTTTTTTCCTCTTTTTTTCCCTTAATATTCCTTATTTTATCGAGATTTGACCGAAAAAAGCAAGAAAAACAAATAATTTTAGCGAAATATCAATTTTTATCCTCTTTTTTCCCTTTATTTTCCTTATTTTATCGAGATTTGACCGAAAAAAGGAAGAAAAACGAATAATTTTATCGAAATATCAATTTTTATCCTCTTTTTTTCCCTTAATTTTCCTTATTTTAGCGAGATTTGACCGAAAAAAGAAAGAAAAACGAATAATTTTAGCGAAATTTCAATTTATTTCCTCTTTTTTTCCCTTAATTTTCCTTACTTTATCGAGATTTGACCGCAAAAAGCAAGAAAAACGAATAATTTTAGCGAAATTTCAATGTTTTTCCTCTTTTTTTCCCTTAATTTTCCTTATTTTATCGAGATTTGACCGAAAAAAGCAAGAAAAACGAATAATTTTAGCGAAATTTCAATCTTTTTCCTCTTTTTTTCCCTTAATTTCCCTTATTTTATCGAGATTTGACCGAAAAAAGCAAGAAAAACGAATAATTTTTGTGAAATTTCAATTTTTTTCTCTTTTTTTCCCTTAATTTTCCTTATTTTATCGAGATTTGACCGAAAAAAGCAAGAAAAACGAATAATTTTTGCAAAATTTCAATTTTTTTTCCTCTTTTTTTCCTTTAATTTTCTTTATTTTATCGAGATTTAACCGAAAAAAAAAAGAAAAACGAATAATTTTAGAAAAATTACATTTTTTTTCCTCTTTTTTTCCTTCATTCTCCTCATTTAACGAGATTTGACCGAAAAAAGCAAGAAAAACGAATAATTTTAGCGAAATTTCAATTTTTTTCCTCTTTTTTTCCCTTAATTTTCCTTATTTTATCGAGATTTGACCGAAAAAAGCAATAAAAACGAATAATTTTAGCGAAATTTCAATTTTTATCATCTTTTTTTCCCTTAATTTTCCTTATTTTATCGAGATTTAACCGAAAAAAGCAAGAAAAACGAATAATTTTAGCAAAATTTCAATTTTTATCCTCTTTTTTTCCCTTAATTTTCCTTATTTTATCGAGATTTGACCGAAAAAAGCAAGAAAAACGAATAATTTTAGCGAAATTTCAATTTTTTTCCTCTTTTTTTCCCTTAATTTTCCTTATTTAATCGAGATTTGACCGAAGAAAGCAAGAAAAACGAATAATTTTAGCGAAATTTCAATTTTTATCCTTTTTTTCCCTTAATTTTCCTTATTTTATCGAGATTTGACCGAAAAAAGCAAGAAAAACGAATAATTTTAGCGAAATTTCAATCTTTTTCCTCTTTTTTTCCCTTAATTTTCCTTATTTTATCGAGATTTGACCGAAAAAAGCAAGAAAAACGAATAATTTTTGCGAAATTTCAATTTTTTTCCTCTTTTTTTCCCTTAATTTTCCTTATTTTATCGAGATTTGACCGAAAAAAGCAAGAAAAACGAATAATTTTAGAAAAATACATTTTTTTTCCTCTTTTTTTCCTTCATTCTCCTCATTTAACGAGATTTGACAGAAAAAAGCAAGAAAAACGAATAATTTTAGCGAAATATCAATTTTTATCCTCTTTTTTCCCTTAATTTTCCTTATTTTATCGAAATTTCATTGAAAAAAGCAAGAAAAACGAATAATTATAGCGAAATTTCAATTTTTTCCCTTAATATTCCTTATTTTATCGAGATTTGACCGAAAAAAGCAAGAAAAACGAATAATTTTAGCGAAATTTCAATTTTTTTCCTCTTTTTTTCCCTTAATTTTCCTTATTTTATCGAGATTTGACCGAAAAAAGCAAGAAAAACGAATAATTTTAGCGAAATTTCAATTTATTTCCTCTTTTTTTCCCTTAATTTTCCTTATTTTATCGAGATTTGGCCGAAAAAAGCAAGAAAAACGAATATATTTAGAAAAATTACATTTTTTTCCTCTTTTTTTCCTTCATTCTCCTCATTTAACGAGATTTGACCGAAAAATGCAAGAAAAACGAATAATTTTAGCGAAATATCAATTTTTATCCTCTTTTTTCACTGAATTTTCCTTATTTTATCGAGATTTCTTCGAAAAAAGCAAGAAAAACGAATAATTATAGCGAAATTTCAATTTTTTTCCTCTTTTTTTCCCTTAATATTCCTTATTTTATCGAGATTTGACCGAAAAAAGCAAGAAAAACAAATAATTTTAGCGAAATATCAATTTTTATCCTCTTTTTTCCCTTTATTTTCCTTATTTTATCGAGATTTGACCGAAAAAAGGAAGAAAAACGAATAATTTTATCGAAATATCAATTTTTATCCTCTTTTTTTCCCTTAATTTTCCTTATTTTAGCGAGATTTGACCGAAAAAAGAAAGAAAAACGAATAATTTTAGCGAAATTTCAATTTATTTCCTCTTTTTTTCCCTTAATTTTCCTTACTTTATCGAGATTTGACCGCAAAAAGCAAGAAAAACGAATAATTTTAGAAAAATTTCAATGTTTTTCCTCTTTTTTTCCCTTAATTTTCCTTATTTTATCGAGATTTGACCGAAAAAAGCAAGAAAAACGAATAATTTTAGCGAAATTTCAATCTTTTTCCTCTTTTTTTCCCTTAATTTCCCTTATTTTATCGAGATTTGACCGAAAAAAGCAAGAAAAACGAATAATTTTTGTGAAATTTCAATTTTTTTCCTCTTTTTTTCCCTTAATTTTCCTTATTTTATCGAGATTTGGCCGAAAAAAGCAAGAAAAACGAATATATTTAGAAAAATTACATTTTTTTCCTCTTTTTTTCCTTCATTCTCCTCATTTAACGAGATTTGACCGAAAAAAGCAAGAAAAACGAATAATTTTAGCGAAATATCAATTTTTATCCTCTTTTTTCCCTGAATTTTCCTTATTTTATCGAGATTTCTTCGAAAAAAGCAAGAAAAACGAATAATTTTAGCGAAATTTCAAATTTTTTCCTCTTTTTTTCCCTTTATTTTCCTTATTTTATCGAGATTTGACCGAAAAAAGCAAGAAAAACGAATAATTTTAGCGAAATTTCAATTTTTTTCTCTTTTTTTCCCTTAATTTTCCTTATTTTATCGAGATTTGACCGAAAAAAGCAAGAAAAACGAATAATTTTAGCGAAATTTCAATTTTTTTCCCTTAATTTTCCTTATTTTATCGAGATTTGACCGAAAAAAGCAAGAAAAACGAATAATTTTAGCGAAATTTCAATTTTTTTCCTCTTTTTTTCTCTTAATTTTACTTATTTTATCGAGATTTGACCGAAGAAAGCAAGAAAAACGAATACATTTAGCGATATTTCAATTTTTTTCCTTTTTTTCCCTTAATTTTCCTTATTTTATCGAGATTTGACCGAAAAAAGCAAGAAAAACGAATAATTTTAGCGAAATTTCAATCTTTTTCCTCTTTTTTTCCCTTAATTTTCCTTATTTTATCGAGATTTGACCGAAAAAAGCAAGAAAAACGAATAATTTTTGCAAAATTTCAATTT
This sequence comes from Sympetrum striolatum, assembly GCA_947579665.1. Classification (NCBI taxonomy): domain Eukaryota; kingdom Metazoa; phylum Arthropoda; class Insecta; order Odonata; family Libellulidae; genus Sympetrum; species Sympetrum striolatum. Next base: position 17,697 of record CANPUZ010000273.1, read on the forward strand.
TTTTTCCTCTTTTTTTCCCTTTATTTTCCTTATTTTATCGAGATTTGACCGAAAAAAGCAAGAAAAACGAATAATTTTAGCGAAATTTCAATTTTTTTCTCTTTTTTTCCCTTAATTTTCCTTATTTTATCGAGATTTGACCGAAAAAAGCAAGAAAAACGAATAATTTTTGCAAAATTTCAATTTTTTTTCCTCTTTTTTTCCTTTAATTTTCCTTATTTTATCGAGATTTAACCGAAAAAAAAAAGAAAAACGAATAATTTTAGAAAAATTACATTTTTTTTCCTCTTTTTTTCCTTCATTCTCCTCATTTAACGAGATTTGACCGAAAAAAGCAAGAAAAACGAATAATTTTAGCGAAATTTCAATTTTTTTCCTCTTTTTTTCCCTTAATTTTCCTTATTTTATCGAGATTTGACCGAAAAAAGCAATAAAAACGAATAATTTTAGCGAAATTTCAATTTTTATCATCTTTTTTTCCCTTAATTTTCCTTATTTTATCGAGATTTAACCGAAAAAAGCAAGAAAAACGAATAATTTTAGCAAAATTTCAATTTTTATCCTCTTTTTTTCCCTTAATTTTCCTTATTTTATCGAGATTTGACCGAAAAAAGCAAGAAAAACGAATAATTTTAGCGAAATTTCAATTTTTTTCCTCTTTTTTTCCCTTAATTTTCCTTATTTAATCGAGATTTGACCGAAGAAAGCAAGAAAAACGAATAATTTTAGCGAAATTTCAATTTTTATCCTTTTTTCCCTTAATTTTCCTTATTTTATCGAGATTTGACCGAAAAAAGCAAGAAAAACGAATAATTTTAGCGAAATTTCAATCTTTTTCCTCTTTTTTTCCCTTAATTTTCCTTATTTTATCGAGATTTGACCGAAAAAAGCAAGAAAAACGAATAATTTTTGCGAAATTTCAATTTTTTTCCTCTTTTTTTCCCTTAATTTTCCTTATTTTATCGAGATTTGACCGAAAAAAGCAAGAAAAACGAATAATTTTAGAAAAATACATTTTTTTTCCTCTTTTTTTCCTTCATTCTCCTCATTTAACGAGATTTGACAGAAAAAAGCAAGAAAAACGAATAATTTTAGCGAAATATCAATTTTTATCCTCTTTTTTCCCTTAATTTTCCTTATTTTATCGAAATTTCATTGAAAAAAGCAAGAAAAACGAATAATTATAGCGAAATTTCAATTTTTTTCCCTTAATATTCCTTATTTTATCGAGATTTGACCGAAAAAAGCAAGAAAAACGAATAATTTTAGCGAAATTTCAATTTTTTTCCTCTTTTTTTCCCTTAATTTTCCTTATTTTATCGAGATTTGACCGAAAAAAGCAAGAAAAACGAATAATTTTAGCGAAATATCAATTTTTATCCTCGTTTTTCCCTTTATTTTCCTTATTTTATCGAGATTTGACCGAAAAAAGGAAGAAAAACGAATAATTTTATCGAAATATCAATTTTTATCCTCTTTTTTTCCCTTAATTTTCCTTATTTTAGCGAGATTTGACCGAAAAAAGAACGAAAAACGAATAATTTTAGCGAAATTTCAATTTATTTCCTCTTTTTTTCCCTTAATTTTCCTTATTTTATCGAGATTTGGCCGAAAAAAGCAAGAAAAACGAATATATTTAGAAAAATTACATTTTTTTCCTCTTTTTTTCCTTCATTCTCCTCATTTAACGAGATTTGACCGAAAAATGCAAGAAAAACGAATAATTTTAGCGAAATATCAATTTTTATCCTCTTTTTTCACTGAATTTTCCTTATTTTATCGAGATTTCTTCGAAAAAAGCAAGAAAAACGAATAATTATAGCGAAATTTCAATTTTTTTCCTCTTTTTTTCCCTTAATATTCCTTATTTTATCGAGATTTGACCGAAAAAAGCAAGAAAAACAAATAATTTTAGCGAAATATCAATTTTTATCCTCTTTTTTCCCTTTATTTTCCTTATTTTATCGAGATTTGACCGAAAAAAGGAAGAAAAACGAATAATTTTATCGAAATATCAATTTTTATCCTCTTTTTTTCCCTTAATTTTCCTTATTTTAGCGAGATTTGACCGAAAAAAGAAAGAAAAACGAATAATTTTAGCGAAATTTCAATTTATTTCCTCTTTTTTTCCCTTAATTTTCCTTACTTTATCGAGATTTGACCGCAAAAAGCAAGAAAAACGAATAATTTTAGCGAAATTTCAATGTTTTTCCTCTTTTTTTCCCTTAATTTTCCTTATTTTATCTTGATTTGACCGAAAAAAGCAAGAAAAACGAATAATTTTAGCGAAATTTCAATCTTTTTCCTCTTTTTTTCCCTTAATTTCCCTTATTTTATCGAGATTTGACCGAAAAAAGCAAGAAAAACGAATAATTTTTGTGAAATTTCAATTTTTTTCTCTTTTTTTCCCTTAATTTTCCTTATTTTATCGAGATTTGACCGAAAAAAGCAAGAAAAACGAATAATTTTTGCAAAATTTCAATTTTTTTTCCTCTTTTTTTCCTTTAATTTTCCTTATTTTATCGAGATTTAACCGAAAAAAAAAAGAAAAACGAATAATTTTAGAAAAATTACATTTTTTTTCCTTTTTTTTCCTTCATTCTCCTCATTTAACGAGATTTGACCGAAAAAAGCAAGAAAAACGAATAATTTTAGCGAAATTTCAATTTTTTTCCTCTTTTTTTCCCTTAATTTTCCTTATTTTATCGAGATTTGACCGAAAAAAGCAATAAAAACGAATAATTGTAGCGAAATTTCAATTTTTATCATCTTTTTTTCCCTTAATTTTCCTTATTTTATCGAGATTTAACCGAAAAAAGCAAGAAAAACGAATAATTTTAGCAAAATTTCAATTTTTATCCTCTTTTTTTCCCTTAATTTTCCTTATTTTATCGAGATTTGACCGAAAAAAGCAAGAAAAACGAATAATTTTAGCGAAATTTCAATTTTTTTCCTCTTTTTTTCCCTTAATTTTCCTTATTTAATCGAGATTTGACCGAAGAAAGCAAGAAAAACGAATAATTTTAGCGAAATTTCAATTTTTATCCTTTTTTTCCCTTAATTTTCCTTATTTTATCGAGATTTGACCGAAAAAAGCAAGAAAAACGAATAATTTTAGCGAAATTTCAATCTTTTTCCTCTTTTTTTCCCTTAATTTTCCTTATTTTATCGAGATTTGACCGAAAAAAGCAAGAAAAACGAATAATTTTTGCGAAATTTCAATTTTTTTCCTCTTTTTTTCCCTTAATTTTCCTTATTTTATCGAGATTTGACCGAAAAAAGCAAGAAAAACGAATAATTTTAGAAAAATACATTTTTTTTCCTCTTTTTTTCCTTCATTCTCCTCATTTAACGAGATTTGACAGAAAAAAGCAAGAAAAACGAATAATTTTAGCGAAATATCAATTTTTATCCTCTTTTTTCCCTTAATTTTCCTTATTTTATCGAAATTTCATTGAAAAAAGCAAGAAAAACGAATAATTATAGCGAAATTTCAATTTTTTCCCTTAATATTCCTTATTTTATCGAGATTTGACCGAAAAAAGCAAGAAAAACGAATAATTTTAGCGAAATTTCAATTTTTTTCCTCTTTTTTTCCCTTAATTTTCCTTATTTTATCGAGATTTGACCGAAAAAAGCAAGAAAAACGAATAATTTTAGCGAAATTTCAATTTATTTCCTCTTTTTTTCCCTTAATTTTCCTTATTTTATCGAGATTTGGCCGAAAAAAGCAAGAAAAACGAATATATTTAGAAAAATTACATTTTTTTCCTCTTTTTTTCCTTCATTCTCCTCATTTAACGAGATTTGACCGAAAAATGCAAGAAAAACGAATAATTTTAGCGAAATATCAATTTTTATCCTCTTTTTTCACTGAATTTTCCTTATTTTATCGAGATTTCTTCGAAAAAAGCAAGAAAAACGAATAATTATAGCGAAATTTCAATTTTTTTCCTCTTTTTTTCCCTTAATATTCCTTATTTTATCGAGATTTGACCGAAAAAAGCAAGAAAAACAAATAATTTTAGCGAAATATCAATTTTTATCCTCTTTTTTCCCTTTATTTTCCTTATTTTATCGAGATTTGACCGAAAAAAGGAAGAAAAACGAATAATTTTATCGAAATATCAATTTTTATCCTCTTTTTTTCCCTTAATTTTCCTTATTTTAGCGAGATTTGACCGAAAAAAGAAAGAAAAACGAATAATTTTAGCGAAATTTCAATTTATTTCCTCTTTTTTTCCCTTAATTTTCCTTACTTTATCGAGATTTGACCGCAAAAAGCAAGAAAAACGAATAATTTTAGAAAAATTTCAATGTTTTTCCTCTTTTTTTCCCTTAATTTTCCTTATTTTATCGAGATTTGACCGAAAAAAGCAAGAAAAACGAATAATTTTAGCGAAATTTCAATCTTTTTCCTCTTTTTTTCCCTTAATTTCCCTTATTTTATCGAGATTTGACCGAAAAAAGCAAGAAAAACGAATAATTTTTGTAAAATTTCAATTTTTTTCCTCTTTTTTTCCCTTAATTTTCCTTATTTTATCGAGATTTGGCCGAAAAAAGCAAGAAAAACGAATATATTTAGAAAAATTACATTTTTTTCCTCTTTTTTTCCTTCATTCTCCTCATTTAACGAGATTTGACCGAAAAAAGCAAGAAAAACGAATAATTTTAGCGAAATATCAATTTTTATCCTCTTTTTTCCCTGAATTTTCCTTATTTTATCGAGATTTCTTCGAAAAAAGCAAGAAAAACGAATAATTTTAGCGAAATTTCAAATTTTTTCCTCTTTTTTTCCCTTTATTTTCCTTATTTTATCGAGATTTGACCGAAAAAAGCAAGAAAAACGAATAATTTTAGCGAAATTTCAATTTTTTTCTCTTTTTTTCCCTTAATTTTCCTTATTTTATCGAGATTTGACCGAAAAAAGCAAGAAAAACGAATAATTTTAGCGAAATTTCAATTTTTTTCCCTTAATTTTCCTTATTTTATCGAGATTTGACCGAAAAAAGCAAGAAAAACGAATAATTTTAGCGAAATTTCAATTTTTTTCCTCTTTTTTTCTCTTAATTTTACTTATTTTATCGAGATTTGACCGAAGAAAGCAAGAAAAACGAATACATTTAGCGATATTTCAATTTTTTTCCTTTTTTTCCCTTAATTTTCCTTATTTTATCGAGATTTGACCGAAAAAAGCAAGAAAAACGAATAATTTTAGCGAAATTTCAATCTTTTTCCTCTTTTTTTCCCTTAATTTTCCTTATTTTATCGAGATTTGACCGAAAAAAGCAAGAAAAACGAATAATTTTTGCAAAATTTCAATTTTTTTTCCTCTTTTTCTCCCTTAATTTTCCTTATTTTATAGAGATTTAACCGAAAAAAAAAAGAAAAACGAATAATTTTAGAAAAATTACATTTTTTTTCCTCTTTTTTTCCTTCATTCTCCTCATTTAACGAGATTTGACCGAAAAAAGCAAGAAAAACGAATAATTTTAGCGAAATTTCAATTTTTTTCCTCTTTTTTTCCCTTAATTTTCCTTATTTTATCGAGATTTGACCGAAAAAAGCAATAAAAACGAATAATTTTAGCGAAATTTCAATTTTATCATCTTTTTTTCCCTTAATTTTCCTTATTTTATCGAGATTTGACCGAAAAAAGCAAGAAAAACGAATAATTTTAGCAAAATTTCAATTTTTATATTCTTTTTTTCCCTTAATTTTCCTTATTTTATCGAGATTTGACCGAAAAAAGCAAGAAAAACGAATAATTTTAGCGAAATTTCAATTTTTTTCCTCTTTTTTTCCCTTAATTTTCCTTATTTAATCGAGATTTGACCGAAGAAAGCAAGAAAAACGAATAATTTTAGCGAAATTTCAATTTTTATCCTTTTTTTCCCTTAATTTTCCTTATTTTATCGAGATTTGACCGAAAAAAGCAAGAAAAACGAATAATTTTAGCGAAATTTCAATCTTTTTCCTCTTTTTTTCCCTTAATTTTCCTTATTTTATCGAGATTTGACCGAAAAAAGCAAGAAAAACGAATAATTTTTGCGAAATTTCAATTTTTTTCCTCTTTTTTTCCCTTAATTTTCCTTATTTTATCGAGATTTGACCGAAAAAAGCAAGAAAAACGAATAATTTTAGAAAAATACATTTTTTTTCCTCTTTTTTTCCTTCATTCTCCTCATTTAACGAGATTTGACAGAAAAAAGCAAGAAAAACGAATAATTTTAGCGAAATATCAATTTTTATCCTCTTTTTTCCCTTAATTTTCCTTATTTTATCGAAATTTCATTGAAAAAAGCAAGAAAAACGAATAATTATAGCGAAATTTCAATTTTTTTCCCTTAATATTCCTTATTTTATCGAGATTTGACCGAAAAAAGCAAGAAAAACGAATAATTTTAGCGAAATTTCAATTTTTTTCCTCTTTTTTTCCCTTAATTTTCCTTATTTTATCGAGATTTGACCGAAAAAAGCAAGAAAAACGAATAATTTTAGCGAAATTTCAATTTTTATCCTCTTTTTTTCCCTTAATTTTCCTTATTTTATCGTGATTTGACCTAAAAAAGCAAGAAAAACGAATAATTTTCGCGAAATTTCAAATTTTTTTCTCTTTTTTTCCCTTAATTTTCCTTATTTTATCGAGATTTGACCGACAAAAGCAAGAAAAACGAATAATTTTAGCGAAATATCAATTTTTATCCTCTTTTTTCCCTTTATTTTCCTTATTTTATCGAGATTTGACCGAAAAAAGCAAGAAAAACGAATAATTTTATCGAAATATCAATTTTTAACCTCTTTTTTTCCCTTAATTTTCCTTATTTTATCGAGATTTGACCGAAAAAAGCAAGAAAAACGAATAATTTTAGCGAAATATCAATTTTTATCCTCGTTTTTCCCTTTATTTTCCTTATTTTATCGAGATTTGACCGAAAAAAGGAAGAAAAACGAATAATTTTATCGAAATATCAATTTTTATCCTCTTTTTTTCCCTTAATTTTCCTTATTTTAGCGAGATTTGACCGAAAAAGAAAGAAAAACGAATAATTTTAGCGAAATTTCAATTTATTTCCTCTTTTTTTCCCTTAATTTTCCTTACTTTATCGAGATTTGACCGGAAAAAGCAAGAAAAACGAATAATTTTAGCGAAATTTCAATGTTTTTCCTCTTTTTTTCCCTTAATTTTCCTTATTTTATCGAGATTTGACCGAAAAAAGCAAGAAAAACGAATAATTTTAGCGAAATTTCAATCTTTTTCCTCTTTTTTTCCCTTAATTTTCCTTATTTTATCGAGATTTGACCGAAAAAAGCAAGAAAAACGAATAATTTTTGTGAAATTTCAATTTTTTTCCTCTTTTTTTCCCTTAATTTTCCTTATTTTATCGAGATTTGGCCGAAAAAAGCAAGAAAAACGAATATATTTAGAAAAATTACATTTTTTTCCTCTTTTTTTCCTTCATTCTCCTCATTTAACGAGATTTGACCGAAAAATGCAAGAAAAACGAATAATTTTAGCGAAATATCAATTTTTATCCTCTTTTTTCCCTGAATTTTCCTTATTTTATCGAGATTTCTTCGAAAAAAGCAAGAAAAACGAATAATTATAGCGAAATTTCAATTTTTTTCCTCTTTTTTTCCCTTAATATTCCTTATTTTATCGAGATTTGACCGAAAAAAGCAAGAAAAACGAATAATTTTAGCGAAATATCAATTTTTATCCTCTTTTTTCCCTTTATTTTCCTTATTTTATCGAGATTTGACCGAAAAAAGCAAGAAAAACGAATAATTTTAGCGAAATTTCAATTTTTTTCTCTTTTTTTCCCTTAATTTTCCTTATTTTATCGAGATTTGACCGAAAAAAGCAAGAAAAACGAATAATTTTAGCGAAATTTCAATTTTTTTCCCTTAATTTTCCTTATTTTATCGAGATTTGACCGAAAAAAGCAAGAAAAACGAATAATTTTAGCGAAATTTCAATTTTTTTCCTCTTTTTTTCTCTTAATTTTACTTATTTTATCGAGATTTGACCGAAGAAAGCAAGAAAAACGAATACATTTAGCGATATTTCAATTTTTTTCCTTTTTTTCCCTTAATTTTCCTTATTTTATCGAGATTTGACCGAAAAAAGCAAGAAAAACGAATAATTTTAGCGAAATTTCAATCTTTTTCCTCTTTTTTTCCCTTAATTTTCCTTATTTTATCGAGATTTGACCGAAAAAAGCAAGAAAAACGAATAATTTTTGCAAAATTTCAATTTTTTTTTCCTCTTTTTCTCCCTTAATTTTCCTTATTTTATCGAGATTTAACCGAAAAAAAAAAGAAAAACGAATAATTTTAGAAAAATTACATTTTTTTTCCTCTTTTTTTCCTTCATTCTCCTCATTTAACGAGATTTGACCGAAAAAAGCAAGAAAAACGAATAATTTTAGCGAAATTTCAATTTTTTTCCTCTTTTTTTCCCTTAATTTTCCTTATTTTATTGAGATTTGACCGAAAAAAGCAATAAAAACGAATAATTTTAGCGAAATTTCAATTTTTATCATCTTTTTTTCCCTTAATTTTCCTTATTTTATCGAGATTTGACCGAAAAAAGCAAGAAAAACGAATAATTTTAGCAAAATTTCAATTTTTATATTCTTTTTTTCCCTTAATTTTCCTTATTTTATCGAGATTTGACCGAAAAAAGCAAGAAAAACGAATAATTTTAGCGAAATTTCAATTTTTTTCCTCTTTTTTTCCCTTAATTTTCCTTATTTAATCGAGATTTGACCGAAGAAAGCAAGAAAAACGAATAATTTTAGCGAAATTTCAATTTTTATCCTTTTTTTCCCTTAATTTTCCTTATTTTATCGAGATTTGACCGAAAAAAGCAAGAAAAACGAATAATTTTAGCGAAATTTCAATCTTTTTCCTCTTTTTTTCCCTTAATTTTCCTTATTTTATCGAGATTTGACCGAAAAAAGCAAGAAAAACGAATAATTTTTGCGAAATTTCAATTTTTTTCCTCTTTTTTTCCCTTAATTTTCCTTATTTTATCGAGATTTGACCGAAAAAAGCAAGAAAAACGAATAATTTTAGAAAAATACATTTTTTTTCCTCTTTTTTTCCTTCATTCTCCTCATTTAACGAGATTTGACAGAAAAAAGCAAGAAAAACGAATAATTTTAGCGAAATATCAATTTTTATCCTCTTTTTTCCCTTAATTTTCCTTATTTTATCGAAATTTCATTGAAAAAAGCAAGAAAAACGAATAATTATAGCGAAATTTCAATTTTTTTCCCTTAATATTCCTTATTTTATCGAGATTTGACCGAAAAAAGCAAGAAAAACGAATAATTTTAGCGAAATTTCAATTTTTTTCCTCTTTTTTTCCCTTAATTTTCCTTATTTTATCGAGATTTGACCGAAAAAAGCAAGAAAAACGAATAATTTAGCGAAATTTCAATTTTTATCCTCTTTTTTTCCCTTAATTTTCCTTATTTTATCGTGATTTGACCTAAAAAAGCAAGAAAAACGAATAATTTTCGCGAAATTTCAAATTTTTTTCTCTTTTTTTCCCTTAATTTTCCTTATTTTATCGAGATTTGACCGACAAAAGCAAGAAAAACGAATAATTTTAGCGAAATATCAATTTTTATCCTCTTTTTTCCCTTTATTTTCCTTATTTTATCGAGATTTGACCGAAAAAAGGAAGAAAAACGAATAATTTTATCGAAATATCAATTTTTATCCTCTTTTTTTCCCTTAATTTTCCTTATTTTAGCGAGATTTGACCGAAAAAAGAAAGAAAAACGAATAATTTTAGCGAAATTTCAATTTATTTCCTCTTTTTTTCCCTTAATTTTCCTTACTTTATCGAGATTTGACCGCAAAAAGCAAGAAAAACGAATAATTTTAGCGAAATTTCAATGTTTTTCCTCTTTTTTTCCCTTAATTTTCCTTATTTTATCGAGATTTGACCGAAAAAAGCAAGAAAAACGAATAATTTTAGCGAAATTTCAATCTTTTTCCTCTTTTTTTCCCTTAATTTTCCTTATTTTATCGAGATTTGACCGAAAAAAGCAAGAAAAACGAATAATTTTTGTGAAATTTCAATTTTTTTCCTCTTTTTTTCCCTTAATTTTCCTTATTTTATCGAGATTTGGCCGAAAAAAGCAAGAAAAACGAATATATTTAGAAAAATTACATTTTTTTCATCTTTTTTTCCTTCATTCTCCTCATTTAACGAGATTTGACCGAAAAATGCAAGAAAAACGAATAATTTTAGCGAAATATCAATTTTTATCCTCTTTTTTCCCTGAATTTTCCTTATTTTATCGAGATTTCTTCGAAAAAAGCAAGAAAAACGAATAATTATAGCGAAATTTCAATTTTTTTCCTCTTTTTTTCCCTTAATATTCCTTATTTTATCGAGATTTGACCGAAAAAAGCAAGAAAAACGAATAATTTTAGCGAAATATCAATTTTTATCCTCTTTTTTCCCTTTATTTTCCTTATTTTATCGAGATTTGACCGAAAAAAGCAAGAAAAACGAATAATTTTATCGAAATATCAATTTTTATCCTCTTTTTTTCCCTTAATTTTCCTTATTTTAGCGAGATTTGACCGAAAAAAGAAAGAAAAACGAATAATTATAGCAAAATTTCAATTTTTTTCCTCTTTTTTTCCCTTAATTTTCCTTATTTTATCGAGATTTGACAGAAAAAAGCAAGAAAAACGAATAATTCTAGCGAAATTTCAATTTTTATCCTCTTTTTTTCCCTTAATTTTCCTTGTTTTATCGAGATTTGACCGAAAAAAGCAAGAAAAACGAATAATTTTAGCGAAATCTCAATTTTTATCCTCTTTTTTTCCCTTAATTTTCCTTATTTTATCGAGATTTGACCGAAAAAAGCAAGAAAAACGAATAATTTTAGCGGAATTTCATTTCATTTCCTCTTTTTTTCCCTTAATTTTCCTTATTTTATCGAGATTTGACCGAAAAAAGCAAGAAAAACGAATAATTATAGCGAAATTTCAATTTTTATCCTCTTTTTTTCCCTTAATTTTCCTTATTTTATCGAGATTTGACCGAAAAAAGCAATAAAAATAAATAATTTTAGCGAAATTTCAATTTTTATCTTCTTTTTTTCCCTTAATTTTCCTTATTTTATCGAGATTTGACCGAAAAAAGCAAGAAAATCATATAATTTTAGCGAAATTTCTATTTTTTACCTCTTTTTTTTCCCTTAATTTTCCTTGTTTTATCGAGATTTGACCGAAAAAAGCAAGAAAAACGAATAATTTTAGCAAAATTTCAATTTTTATCCTCTTTTTTTCCCTTAATTTTCCTTATTTTATCGAGATTTGACCGAAAAAAGCAAGAAAAACGAATAATTTCAGCGAAATTTCAATCTTTTTCCTCTTTTTTTCCCTTAATTTTCCTTATTTTATCGAGATTTGACCAAAAAAAGCAAGAAAAACGAATAATTATAGCGAAATTTCAATTTTTTTCCTGTTTTTTTCCTTCATTCTCCTCATTTAACGAGATTTGACCGAAAAAAGCAAGAAAAACGAATAATTTTAGCGAAATATCAGTTTTTATCCTCTTTTTTCCCTTAATTTTCCTTATTTTATCGAGATTTCATCGAAAAAAGCAAGAAAAACGAATACTTTTAGCGAAATTTCAATTTTTTTCCTTTTTTTCCCTTAATTTTCCTTATTTTATCGAGATTTGACCGAAAAAAGCAAGAAAAACGAATAATTTTAGCGAAATTTTAATCTTTTACCTCTTTTTTTCACTTAATTTTCCTTATTTTATCGAGATTTGACCGAAAAAAGCAAGAAAAACGAATAATTTTTGTGAAATTTCAATTTTTTTCCTCTTTTTTTCCCTTAATTTTCCTTATTTTATCGAGATTTGGCCGAAAAAAGAAAGAAAAACGAATAATTTTAGCGAAATTTCATTTTTTTCCTCTTTTTTTCCCTTAATTTTCCTTATTTTATCGAGATTTGACCGAAAAAAGCAAGAAAAAAGAATAATTTTAGCGAAATTTAAATTTTTATCCTCTTTTTTCCCTTAATTTTCCTTATTTTATCGAGATTTGACCGAAAAAAGCAAGAAAAACGAATAATTTTCGCGAAATTTCAAATTTTTTTCTCTTTTTTTCCCTTAATTTTCCTTATTTTATCGAGATTTGACCGAAAAAAGCAAGAAAAACGAATAATTTTAGCAAAATTTCTATTTTTAGCCTCATTTTTTCCCTAAATTTTCCTTGTTTTATCGAGATTTGACCGAAAAAAGCAAGAAAAACGAATAATTTTAGCGAAATCTCAATTTTTATCCTCTTTTTTTCCCTTAATTTTCCTTATTTTATCGAGATTTGACCGAAAAAAGCAAGAAAAACGAATAATTTTAGCGGAATTTCATTTCATTTCCTCTTTTTTTCCCTTAATTTTCCTTATTTTATCGAGATTTGACCGAAAAAAGCAAGAAAAACGAATAATTATAGCGAAATTTCAATTTTTATCCTCTTTTTTTCCCTTAATTTTCCTTATTTTATCGAGATTTGACCGAAAAAAGCAATAAAAATAAATAATTTTATCGAAATTTCAATTTTTATCTTCTTTTTTTCCCTTAATTTTCCTTATTTTATCGAGATTTGACCGAAAAAAGCAAGAAAATCGAATAATTTTAGCGAAATTTCTATTTTTTACCTCTTTTTTTTCCCTTAATTTTCCTTGTTTTATCGAGATTTGACCGAAAAAAGCAAGAAAAACGAATAATTTTAGCAAAATTTCAATTTTTATCCTCTTTTTTTTCCCTTAATTTTCCTTATTTTATCGAGATTTGACCGAAAAAAGCAAGAAAAACGAATAATTTCAGCGAAATTTCAATCTTTTCCTCTTTTTTTCCCTTAATTTTCCTTATTTTATCGAGATTTGACCAAAAAAAGCAAGAAAAACGAATAATTATAGCGAAATTTCAATTTTTTTCCTGTTTTTTTCCTTCATTCTCCTCATTTAACGAGATTTGACCGAAAAAAGCAAGAAAAACGAATAATTTTAGCGAAATATCAGTTTTTATCCTCTTTTTTCCCTTAATTTTCCTTATTTTATCGAGATTTCATCGAAAAAAGCAAGAAAAACGAATACTTTTAGCGAAATTTCAATTTTTTTCCTTTTTTTCCCTTAATTTTCCTTATTTTATCGAGATTTGACCGAAAAAAGCAAGAAAAACGAATAATTTTAGCGAAATTTTAATCTTTTACCTCTTTTTTTCACTTAATTTTCCTTATTTTATCGAGATTTGACCGGAAAAAGCAAGAAAAACGAATAATTTTAGCGAAATTTCAATTTTTATCCTCTTTTTTTCCCTTAATTTTCCTTATTTTATCGTGATTTGACCTAAAAAAGCAAGAAAAACGAATAATTTTCGCGAAATTTCAAATTTTTTTCTCTTTTTTTCCCTTAATTTTCCTTATTTTATCGAGATTTGACCGACAAAAGCAAGAAAAACGAATAATTTTAGCGAAATATCAATTTTTATCCTCTTTTTTCCCTTTATTTTCCTTATTTTATCGAGATTTGACCGAAAAAAGCAAGAAAAACGAATAATTTTATCGAAATATCAATTTTTATCCTCTTTTTTTCCCTTAATTTTCCTTATTTTATCGAGATTTGACCGAAAAAAGCAAGAAAAACGAATAATTTTAGCGAAATATCAATTTTTATCCTCGTTTTTCCCTTTATTTTCCTTATTTTATCGAGATTTGACCGAAAAAAGGAAGAAAAACGAATAATTTTATCGAAATATCAATTTTTATCCTCTTTTTTTCCCTTAATTTTCCTTATTTTAGCGAGATTTGACCGAAAAAAGAAAGAAAAACGAATAATTTTAGCGAAATTTCAATTTATTTCCTCTTTTTTTCCCTTAATTTTCCTTACTTTATCGAGATTTGACCGGAAAAAGCAAGAAAAACGAATAATTTTAGCGAAATTTCAATGTTTTTCCTCTTTTTTTCCCTTAATTTTCCTTATTTTATCGAGATTTGACCGAAAAAAGCAAGAAAAACGAATAATTTTAGCGAAATTTCAATCTTTTTCCTCTTTTTTTCCCTTAATTTTCCTTATTTTATCGAGATTTGACCGAAAAAAGCAAGAAAAACGAATAATTTTTGTGAAATTTCAATTTTTTTCCTCTTTTTTTCCCTTAATTTTCCTTATTTTATCGAGATTTGGCCGAAAAAAGCAAGAAAAACGAATATATTTAGAAAAATTACATTTTTTTCCTCTTTTTTTCCTTCATTCTCCTCATTTAACGAGATTTGACCGAAAAATGCAAGAAAAACGAATAATTTTAGCGAAATATCAATTTTTATCCTCTTTTTTCCCTGAATTTTCCTTATTTTATCGAGATTTCTTCGAAAAAAGCAAGAAAAACGAATAATTATAGCGAAATTTCAATTTTTTTCCTCTTTTTTTCCCTTAATATTCCTTATTTTATCGAGATTTGACCGAAAAAAGCAAGAAAAACGAATAATTTTAGCGAAATATCAATTTTTATCCTCTTTTTTCCCTTTATTTTCCTTATTTTATCGAGATTTGACCGAAAAAAGCAAGAAAAACGAATAATTTTAGCGAAATTTCAATTTTTTTCTCTTTTTTTCCCTTAATTTTCCTTATTTTATCGAGATTTGACCGAAAAAAGCAAGAAAAACGAATAATTTTAGCGAAATTTCAATTTTTTTCCCTTAATTTTCCTTATTTTATCGAGATTTGACCGAAAAAAGCAAGAAAAACGAATAATTTTAGCGAAATTTCAATTTTTTTCCTCTTTTTTTCTCTTAATTTTACTTATTTTATCGAGATTTGACCGAAGAAAGCAAGAAAAACGAATACATTTAGCGATATTTCAATTTTTTTCCTTTTTTTCCCTTAATTTTCCTTATTTTATCGAGATTTGACCGAAAAAAGCAAGAAAAACGAATAATTTTAGCGAAATTTCAATCTTTTTCCTCTTTTTTTCCCTTAATTTTCCTTATTTTATCGAGATTTGACCGAAAAAAGCAAGAAAAACGAATAATTTTTGCAAAATTTCAATTTTTTTTCCTCTTTTTCTCCCTTAATTTTCCTTATTTTATCGAGATTTAACCGAAAAAAAAAAGAAAAACGAATAATTTTAGAAAAATTACATTTTTTTTCCTCTTTTTTTCCTTCATTCTCCTCATTTAACGAGATTTGACCGAAAAAAGCAAGAAAAACGAATAATTTTAGCGAAATTTCAATTTTTTTCCTCTTTTTTTCCCTTAATTTTCCTTATTTTATCGAGATTTGACCGAAAAAAGCAATAAAAACGAATAATTTTAGCGAAATTTCAATTTTTATCATCTTTTTTTCCCTTAATTTTCCTTATTTTATCGAGATTTGACCGAAAAAAGCAAGAAAAACGAATAATTTTAGCAAAATTTCAATTTTTATATTCTTTTTTTCCCTTAATTTTCCTTATTTTATCGAGATTTGACCGAAAAAAGCAAGAAAAACGAATAATTTTAGCGAAATTTCAATTTTTTTCCTCTTTTTTTCCCTTAATTTTCCTTATTTAATCGAGATTTGACCGAAGAAAGCAAGAAAAACGAATAATTTTAGCGAAATTTCAATTTTTATCCTTTTTTTCCCTTAATTTTCCTTATTTTATCGAGATTTGACCGAAAAAAGCAAGAAAAACGAATAATTTTAGCGAAATTTCAATCTTTTTCCTCTTTTTTTCCCTTAATTTTCCTTATTTTATCGAGATTTGACCGAAAAAAGCAAGAAAAACGAATAATTTTTGCGAAATTTCAATTTTTTTCCTCTTTTTTTCTCTTAATTTTCCTTATTTTATCGAGATTTGACCGAAAAAAGCAAGAAAAACGAATAATTTTAGAAAAATACATTTTTTTTCCTCTTTTTTTCCTTCATTCTCCTCATTTAACGAGATTTGACAGAAAAAAGCAAGAAAAACGAATAATTTTAGCGAAATATCAATTTTTATCCTCTTTTTTCCCTTAATTTTCCTTATTTTATCGAAATTTCATTGAAAAAAGCAAGAAAAACGAATAATTATAGCGAAATTTCAATTTTTTTCCCTTAATATTCCTTATTTTATCGAGATTTGACCGAAAAAAGCAAGAAAAACGAATAATTTTAGCGAAATTTCAATTTTTTTCCTCTTTTTTTCCCTTAATTTTCCTTATTTTATCGAGATTTGACCGAAAAAAGCAAGAAAAACGAATAATTTTAGCGAAATTTCAATTTTTATCCTCTTTTTTTCCCTTAATTTTCCTTATTTTATCGTGATTTGACCTAAAAAAGCAAGAAAAACGAATAATTTTCGCGAAATTTCAAATTTTTTTCTCTTTTTTTCCCTTAATTTTCCTTATTTTATCGAGATTTGACCGACAAAAGCAAGAAAAACGAATAATTTTAGCGAAATATCAATTTTTTTCCTCTTTTTTCCCTTTATTTTCCTTATTTTATCGAGATTTGACCGAAAAAAGCAAGAAAAACGAATAATTTTATCGAAATATCAATTTTTATCCTCTTTTTTTCCCTTAATTTTCCTTATTTTATCGAGATTTGACCGAAAAAAGCAAGGAAAACGAATAATTTTAGCGAAATATCAATTTTTATCCTCGTTTTTCCCTTTATTTTCCTTATTTTATCGAGATTTGACCGAAAAAAGGAAGAAAAACGAATAATTTTATCGAAATATCAATTTTTATCCTCTTTTTTTCCCTTAATTTTCCTTATTTTAGCGAGATTTGACCGAAAAAAGCAAGGAAAACGAATAATTTTAGCGAAATATCAATTTTTATCCTCGTTTTTCCCTTTATTTTCCTTATTTTATCGAGATTTGACCGAAAAAAGGAAGAAAAACGAATAATTTTATCGAAATATCAATTTTTATCCTCTTTTTTTCCCTTAATTTTCCTTATTTTAGCGAGATTTGACCGAAAAAAGAAAGAAAAACGAATAATTTTAGCGAAATTTCAATTTATTTCCTCTTTTTTTCCCTTAATTTTCCTTACTTTATCGAGATTTGACCGCAAAAAGCAAGAAAAACGAATAATTTTAGCGAAATTTCAATGTTTTTCCTCTTTTTTTCCCTTAATTTTTCTTTATTTTATCGAGATTTGACCGAAAAAAGCAAGAAAAACGAATAATTTTAGCGAAATTTCAATCTTTTTCCTCTTTTTTTCCCTTAATTTTCCTTATTTTATCGAGATTTGACCGAAAAAAGCAAGAAAAACGAATATATTTAGAAAAATTACATTTTTTTCCTCTTTTTTTCCTTCATTCTCCTCATTTAACGAGATTTGACCGAAAAATGCAAGAAAAACGAATAATTTTAGCGAAATATCAATTTTTATCCTCTTTTTTCCCTGAATTTTCCTTATTTTATCGAGATTTCTTCGAAAAAAGCAAGAAAAACGAATAATTATAGCGAAATTTCAATTTTTTTCCTCTTTTTTTCCCTTAATATTCCTTATTTTATCGAGATTTGACCGAAAAAAGCAAGAAAAACGAATAATTTTAGCGAAATATCAATTTTTATCCTCTTTTTTCCCTTTATTTTCCTTATTTTATCGAGATTTGACCGAAAAAAGCAAGAAAAACGAATAATTTTATCGAAATATCAATTTTTATCCTCTTTTTTTCCCTTAATTTTCCTTATTTTAGCGAGATTTGACCGAAAAAAGAAAGAAAAACGAATAATTTTAGCGAAATTTCAATTTATTTCCTCTTTTTTTCCCTTAATTTTCCTTACTTTATCGAGATTTGACCGCAAAAAGCAAGAAAAACGAATAATTTTAGCGAAATTTCAATTTTTTTCCTCTTTTTTTCCCTTAATTTTCCTTATTTTATCGAGATTTGACCGAAAAAAGGCAAGAAAAACGAATAATTTTAGCGAAATTTCAATTTTTTTCCTCTTTTTTTCCCTTTATTTTCCTTATTTTATCGAGATTTGACCGAAAAAAGCAAGAAAAAAGAAAAATATTAGCAAAATTTCAATTTTTTTCCTCTTTTTTTCCTTCATTCTCCTCATTTAACGAGATTTGACCGAAAAAAGCAAGAAAAACGAATAATTTTAGCGAAATATCATTTTTTTCCTCTTTTTATAACTTAACTTTCCTTATTTTATCGAGATTTGACCGAAAAAAGCAAGAAAAACGAATAATTTTAGCGAAATTTCAATTTTTTTCCTCTTTTTTTCCGTTAATTTTCCTTATTTTATCGAGATTAAACCGAAAAAAGCAAGAAAAACGAATAATTTTATCGAAATTTCTATTTTTTTCCTCTTTTTTTCCCTTAATTTTCCTTGTTTTATCGAGATTTGACCGAAAAAAGCAAGAAAAACGAATAATTTTAGCGAAATTTCAATCTTTTTCCTCTTTTTTTCCCTTAATTTTCCTTATTTTATCGAGATTTGACCGAAAAAAGCAAAAAAAAACGAATAATTTTAGCGAAATTTCAATCTTTTTCCTCTTTTTTTCCCTTAATTTTCCTTATTTTATCGAGATTTGACCGAAAAAAGCAAGAAAAACGAATAATTTTTGCGAAATTTCAATTTTTTTTCTCTTTTTTTCCTTCATTCTTCTCATTTAACGAGATTTGACCGAAAAAAGCAAGAAAAACGAATAATTTTAGCGAAATATCAATTTTTATCCACTTTTTTCCCTTAATTTTCCTTATTTTATCGAGATTTCATCGAAAAAAGCAAGAAAAACGAATAATTATAGCGAAATTTCAATTTTTTTCCTCTTTTTTTCCCTTAATTTTCCTTATTTTATCGAGATTTGACCGAAAAAAGCAAAAAAAAAACGAATAATTCTAGCGAAATTTCTATTTTTTATCTCTTTTTTTCTCATAATTTTCCTTGTTTTATCGAGATTTGACCGAAAAAAGCAAGAAAAACGAATAATTTTAGCGAAATTTCAATTTTTATCCTCTTTTTTTCCCTTAATTTTCCTTATTTTATCGAGATTTGACCGAAAAAAGCAAGAAAAACGAATTTTTTTAGCAAAATTTCAATCTTTTCCCTCTTTTTTTCCCTTAATTTTCCTTATTTTATCGAGATTTGACCGAAAAAAGCAAGAAAAACGAATAATTATAGCGAAATATCAATTTTTTTTCCTCTTTTTTCCTTCATTCTCCTCATTTAACGAGATTTGACCGAAAAAAGCAAGAAAAACGAATAATTTTAGCGAAATATCAATTTTTATCCTCTTTTTTCCCTTAATTTTCCTTATTTTATCGAGATTTCATCGAAAAAAGCAAGAAAAACGAATAATTATAGCAAAATTTCAATTTTTTTCCTCTTTTTTTCCCTTAATTTTCCTTATTTTATCGAGATTTGACAGAAAAAAGCAAGAAAAACGAATAATTCTAGCGAAATTTCAATTTTTATCCTCTTTTTTTCCCTTAATTTTCCTTGTTTTATCGAGATTTGACCGAAAAAAGCAAGAAAAACGAATAATTTTAGCGAAATCTCAATTTTTATCCTCTTTTTTTCCCTTAATTTTCCTTATTTTATCGAGATTTGACCGAAAAAAGCAAGAAAAACGAATAATTTTAGCGGAATTTCATTTCATTTCCTCTTTTTTTCCCTTAATTTTCCTTATTTTATCGAGATTTGACCGAAAAAAGCAAGAAAAACGAATAATTATAGCGAAATTTCAATTTTTATCCTCTTTTTTTCCCTTAATTTTCCTTATTTTATCGAGATTTGACCGAAAAAAGCAATAAAAATAAATAATTTTAGCGAAATTTCAATTTTTATCTTCTTTTTTTCCCTTAATTTTCCTTATTTTATCGAGATTTGACCGAAAAAAGCAAGAAAATCGAATAATTTTAGCGAAATTTCTATTTTTTACCTCTTTTTTTTCCCTTAATTTTCCTTGTTTTATCGAGATTTGACCGAAAAAAGCAAGAAAAACGAATAATTTTAGCAAAATTTCAATTTTTATCCTCTTTTTTTCCCTTAATTTTCCTTATTTTATCGAGATTTGACCGAAAAAAGCAAGAAAAACGAATAATTTCAGCGAAATTTCAATCTTTTTCCTCTTTTTTTCCCTTAATTTTCCTTATTTTATCGAGATTTGACCAAAAAAAGCAAGAAAAACGAATAATTATAGCGAAATTTCAATTTTTTTCCTGTTTTTTTCCTTCATTCTCCTCATTTAACGAGATTTGACCGAAAAAAGCAAGAAAAACGAATAATTTTAGCGAAATATCAGTTTTTATCCTCTTTTTTCCCTTAATTTTCCTTATTTTATCGAGATTTCATCGAAAAAAGCAAGAAAAACGAATACTTTTAGCGAAATTTCAATTTTTTTCCTTTTTTTCCCTTAATTTTCCTTATTTTATCGAGATTTGACCGAAAAAAGCAAGAAAAACGAATAATTTTAGCGAAATTTTAATCTTTTACCTCTTTTTTTCACTTAATTTTCCTTATTTTATCGAGATTTGACCGAAAAAAGCAAGAAAAACGAATAATTTTTGTGAAATTTCAATTTTTTTCCTCTTTTTTTCCCTTAATTTTCCTTATTTTATCGAGATTTGGCCGAAAAAAGAAAGAAAAACGAATAATTTTAGCGAAATTTCATTTTTTTCCTCTTTTTTTCCCTTAATTTTCCTTATTTTATCGAGATTTGACCGAAAAAAGCAAGAAAAAAGAATAATTTTAGCGAAATTTAAATTTTTATCCTCTTTTTTCCCTTAATTTTCCTTATTTTATCGAGATTTGACCGAAAAAAGCAAGAAAAACGAATAATTTTCGCGAAATTTCAAATTTTTTTCTCTTTTTTTCCCTTAATTTTCCTTATTTTATCGAGATTTGACCGAAAAAAGCAAGAAAAACGAATAATTTTAGCAAAATTTCTATTTTTAGCCTCATTTTTTCCCTAAATTTTCCTTGTTTTATCGAGATTTGACCGAAAAAAGCAAGAAAAACGAATAATTTTAGCGAAATTTGAATTTTTATCCTCTTTTTTTCCCTTAATTTTCCTTATTTTATCAAGATTTGACCGAAAAAAGCAAGAAAAACGAATAATTTTAGCGAAATTTCAATTTTTATCCTCTTTTTTTCCCTTAATTTTCCTTATTTTATCGAGATTTGACCGAAAAAAGCAAGAAAAACGAATAATTTTCGCGAAATTTCAAATTTTTTTCTCTTTTTTTCCCTTAATTTTCCTTATTTTATCGAGATTTGACCGAAAAAAGCAAGAAAAACGAATAATTTTAGCAAAATTTCTATTTTTAGCCTCATTTTTTCCCTAAATTTTCCTTGTTTTATCGAGATTTGACCGAAAAAAGCAAGAAAAACGAATAATTTTAGCGAAATTTGAATTTTTATCCTCTTTTTTTCCCTTTTTTTCCTTATTTTATCAAGATTTGACCGAAAAAAGCAAGAAAAACGAATAATTTTAGCGAAATTTCAATTTTTTTCCTCTTTTTTTCCCTTAATTTTCCTTATGTTATCGAGATTTGACCGAAAAAAGCAAGAAAAACGAATAATTGTAGCAAAATTTCAATTTTTTTCCTCTTTTTTTCCTTCATTCTCCTCATTTAACGAGATTTGACCGAAGAAAGCAAGAAAAACGAATAATTTTAGCGAAATATCAATTCTTATCCTCTTTTTTCCCTTAATTTTCCTTATTTTATCGAGATTTCATCGAAAAAAGCAAGAAAAACGAATAATTATAGCGAAATTTCAATTTTTTTCTCTTTTTTTCCCTTAACTTTCCTTATTTTATCGAGATTTGACCGAAAAAAGCAAGAAAAACGAATAATTTTAGCGAAATTTCAATTCTTTTCCTCTTTTTTTCCGTTAATTTTCCTTATTTTATCGAGATTTGACCGAAAAAAGCAAGAAAAACGAATAATTTTAGCGAAATTTCAATTTTTATCCTCTTTTTTTCCCTTAATTTTCCTTATTTTATCGAGATTTGACCGAAAAAAGCAAGAAAAACGAATAATTTTCGCGAAATTTCAAATTTTTTCCTCTTTTTTTCCCTTAATTTTCCTTATCTTATCGAGAATTGACAGAAAAAAGCAAGAAAAACGAATAATTTTAGCGAAATTTCTATTTTTTACCTCTTTTTTTCCCTTAATTTTCCTTGTTTTATCGAGATTTGACCGAAAAAAGCAAGAAAAACGAATAATTTTAGCAAAATTTCAATTTTTGTCCTCTTTTTTTCCCTTAATTTTCCTTATTTTATCGAGATTTGACCGAAAAAAGCAAGAAAAACGAATAATTTTAGCGAAATTTCAATCTTTTTCCTCTTTTTTTCCCTTAATTTTCCTTGTTTTATCGAGATTTGACCGAAAAAAGCAAGAAAAACGAATAATTTTAGCGAAATCTCAATTTTTATCCTCTTTTTTTCCCTTAATTTTCCTTATTTTATCGAGATTTGACCGAAAAAAGCAAGAAAAACGAATAATTTTAGCGGAATTTCATTTCATTTCCTCTTTTTTTCCCTTAATTTTCCTTATTTTATCGAGATTTGACCGAAAAAAGCAAGAAAAACGAATAATTATAGCGAAATTTCAATTTTTATCCTCTTTTTTTCCCTTAATTTTCCTTATTTTATCGAGATTTGACCGAAAAAAGCAATAAAAATAAATAATTTTATCGAAATTTCAATTTTTATCTTCTTTTTTTCCCTTAATTTTCCTTATTTTATCGAGATTTGACCGAAAAAAGCAAGAAAATCGAATAATTTTAGCGAAATTTCTATTTTTTACCTCTTTTTTTTCCCTTAATTTTCCTTGTTTTATCGAGATTTGACCGAAAAAAGCAAGAAAAACGAATAATTTTAGCAAAATTTCAATTTTTATCCTCTTTTTTTCCCTTAATTTTCCTTATTTTATCGAGATTTGACCGAAAAAAGCAAGAAAAACGAATAATTTCAGCGAAATTTCAATCTTTTCCTCTTTTTTTCCCTTAATTTTCCTTATTTTATCGAGATTTGACCAAAAAAAGCAAGAAAAACGAATAATTATAGCGAAATTTCAATTTTTTTCCTGTTTTTTTCCTTCATTCTCCTCATTTAACGAGATTTGACCGAAAAAAGCAAGAAAAACGAATAATTTTAGCGAAATATCAGTTTTTATCCTCTTTTTTCCCTTAATTTTCCTTATTTTATCGAGATTTCATCGAAAAAAGCAAGAAAAACGAATACTTATAGCGAAATTTCAATTTTTTTCCTTTTTTTCCCTTAATTTTCCTTATTTTATCGAGATTTGACCGAAAAAAGCAAGAAAAACGAATAATTTTAGCGAAATTTTAATCTTTTACCTCTTTTTTTCACTTAATTTTCCTTATTTTATCGAGATTTGGCCGAAAAAAGCAAGAAAAACGAATAATTTTTGTGAAATTTCAATTTTTTTCCTCTTTTTTTCCCTTAATTTTCCTTATTTTATCGAGATTTGGCCGAAAAAAGCAAGAAAAACGAATAATTTTAGCGAAATTTCATTTTTTTCCTCTTTTTTTCCCTTAATTTTCCTTATTTTATCGAGATTTGACCGAAAAAAGCAAGAAAAAAGAATAATTTTAGCGAAATTTAAATTTTTATCCTCTTTTTTCCCTTAATTTTCCTTATTTTATCGAGATTTGACCGAAAAAAGCAAGAAAAACGAATAATTTTCGCGAAATTTCAAATTTTTTTCTCTTTTTTTCCCTTAATTTTCCTTATTTTATCGAGATTTGACCGAAAAAAGCAAGAAAAACGAATAATTTTAGCAAAATTTCTATTTTTAGCCTCATTTTTTCCCTAAATTTTCCTTGTTTTATCGAGATTTGACCGAAAAAAGCAAGAAAAACGAATAATTTTAGCGAAATTTGAATTTTTATCCTCTTTTTTTCCCTTAGTTTTCCTTATTTTATCAAGATTTGACCGAAAAAAGCAAGAAAAACGAATAATTTTAGCGAAATTTCAATTTTTATCCTCTTTTTTTCCCTTAATTTTCCTTATTTTATCGAGATTTGACCGAAAAAAGCAAGAAAAACGAATAATTTTCGCGAAATTTCAATTTTTTTCTCTTTTTTTCCCTTAATTTTCCTTATTTTATCGAGATTTGACCGAAAAAAGCAAGAAAAACGAATAATTTTAGCAAAATTTGTATTTTTAGCCTCATTTTTTCCCTAAATTTTCCTTGTTTTATCGAGATTTGACCGAAAAAAGCAAGAAAAACGAATAATTTTAGCGAAATTTGAATTTCTATCCTCTTTTTTTCCCTTAATTTTCCTTATTTTATCAAGATTTGACCGAAAAAAGCAAGAAAAACGAATAATTTTAGCGAAATTTCAATTTTTTTCCTCTTTTTTTCCCTTAATTTTCCTTATGTTATCGAGATTTGACCGAAAAAAGCAAGAAAAACGAATAATTGTAGCAAAATTTCAATTTTTTTCCTCTTTTTTTCCTTCATTCTCCTCATTTAACGAGATTTGACCGAAGAAAGCAAGAAAAACGAATAATTTTAGCGAAATATCAATTCTTATCCTCTTTTTTCCCTTAATTTTCCTTATTTTATCGAGATTTCATCGAAAAAAGCAAGAAAAACGAATAATTATAGCGAAATTTCAATTTTTTTCCTCTTTTTTTCCCTTAACTTTCCTTATTTTATCGAGATTTGACCGAAAAAAGCAAGAAAAACGAATAATTTAAGCGAAATTTCAATTTTTTTCCTCTTTTTTTCCGTTAATTTTCCTTATTTTATTGAGATTTGACCGAAAAAAGCAAGAAAAACGAATAATTTTAGCGAAATTTCAATTTTTATCCTCTTTTTTTCCCTTAATTTTCCTTATTTTATCGAGATTTGACCGAAAAAAAGCAAGAAAAACGAATAATTTTCGCGAAATTTCAAATTTTTTCCTCTTTTTTTCCCTTAATTTTCCTTATCTTATCGAGAATTGACCGAAAAAAGCAAGAAAAACGAATAATTTTAGCGAAATTTCTATTTTTTACCTCTTTTTTTCCCTTAATTTTCCTTGTTTTATCGAGATTTGACCGAAAAAAGCAAGAAAAACGAATAATTTTAGCAAAATTTCAATTTTTATCCTCTTTTTTTCCCTTAATTTTCCTTATTTTATCGAGATTTGACCGAAAAAAGCAAGAAAAACGAATAATTTTAGCGAAATTTCAATCTTTTTCCTCTTTTTTTCCCTTAATTTTCCTTATTTTATCGAGATTTGACCAAAAAAAGCAAGAAAAACGAATAATTATAGCGAAATTTCAATTTTTTCCTGTTTTTTTCCTTCATTCTCCTCATTTAACGAGATTTGACCGAAAAAAAGCAAGAAAAACGAATAATTTTAGCGAAATATCAGTTTTTATCCTCTTTTTTCCCTTAATTTTCCTTATTTTATCGAGATTTCATCGAAAAAAGCAAGAAAAACGAATAATTATAGCGAAATTTCAATTTTTTCCTCTTTTTTTCCCTTAACTTTCCTTATTTATCTAGATTTGACCGAAAAAAGCAAGAAAAACGAATAATTTTAGCGAAATTTCATTTTTTTCTCTTTTTTTCCCTTAATTTTCCTTATTTTATCGAGATTTGACCGAAAAAAAGCAAGAAAAACGAATAATTTTAGCGAAATTTCAATTTTTTTTCTTTTTTTTCCCTTAATTTTCCTTATTTTATCGAGATTTGACCGAAAAATGCAAGAAAAACGAATAATTTTAGCGAAATTTCAATTTTTTTCCTCTTTTTTTCCCTTAATTTTACTTATTTTATCGAGATTTGACCAAAGAAAGCAAGAAAAACGAATAATTTTAGCGAAATTTCAATTTTTTTCCTCTTTTTTTCCCTTAATTTTCCTTATTTTATCGAGATTTGACCGAAAAAAGCAAGAAAAACGAATACTTTTAGCGAAATTTCAATTTTTTTCCTTTTTTTCCCTTAATTTTCCTTATTTTATCGAGATTTGACCGAAAAAAGCAAGAAAAACGAATAATTTTAGCGAAATTTCAATCTTTTTCCTCTTTTTTTCACTTAATTTTCCTTATTTTATCGAGGTTTGACCGAAAAAAGCAAGAAAAACGAATAATTTTAGCGAAATTTATATTTTTTTTCCACTTTTTTTCCCTTAATTTTACTTATTTTATCGAGATTTGACCAAAGAAAGCAAGAAAAACGAATAATTTTAGCGAAATTTCAATTTTTTTCCTCTTTTTTTCCCTTAATTTTCCTTATTTTATCGAGATTTGACCGAAAAAAGCAAGAAAAACGAATACTTTTAGCGAAATTTCAATTTTTTTTCCTTTTTTTCCCTTAATTTTCCTTATTTTATCGAGATTTGACCGAAAAAAGCAAGAAAAACGAATAATTTTAGCGAAATTTCAATCTTTTTCCTCTTTTTTTCACTTAATTTTCCTTATTTTATCGAGGTTTGACCGAAAAAAGCAAGAAAAACGAATAATTTTTGTGAAATTTCAATTTTTTTCCTCTTTTTTTCCCTTAATTTTCCTTATTTTATCGAGATTTGACCGAAAAAAGCAAGAAAAACGTATAATTTTCGCGAAATTTCAAATTTTTTTCTCTTTTTTTCCCTTAATTTTCCTTATTTTATCGAGATTTGACCGAAAAAAGCAAGAAAAACGAATAATTTTAGCAAAATTTCTGTTTTTAGCCTCATTTTTTCCCTAAATTTTCCTTGTTTTATCGAGATTTGACCGAAAAAAGCAAGAAAAACGAATAATTATAGCGAAATTTCAATTTTTTTCCTCTTTTCTTCCCTTAACACTCCTTATTTTATCGAGATTTGACCGAAAAAAGCAAGAAAAACGAATAATTTTAGCGAAATTTCAATTTTTTTCCTCTTTTTTTCCGTTAATTTTCCTTATTTTATCGAGATTTGACCGAAAAAAGCAAGAAAAACGAATAATTTTAGCGAAATTTCAATTTTTATCCTCTTTTTTTCCCTTAATTTTCCTTATTTTATCGAGATTTGACCGAAAAAAGCAAGAAAAACGAATAATTTTCGCGAAATTTCAAATTTTTTCCTCTTTTTTTCCCTTAATTTTCCTTATCTAATCGAGAATTGACCGAAAAAAGCAAGAAAAACGAATAATTTTAGCGAAATTTCTATTTTTTACCTCTTTTTTTCCCTTAATTTTCCTTATTTTATCGAGATTTGGCCGAAAAAAGCAAGAAAAACGAATAATTTTAGAAAAATTACATTTTTTTCCTCTTTTTTTCCTTCATTCTCCTCATTTAACGAGATTTGACCGAAAAAAGCAAGAAAAACGAATAATTTTAGCGAAATATCAATTTTTATCCTCTTTTTTCCCTGAATTTTCCTTATTTTATCGAGATTTCATCGAAAAAAGCAAGAAAAACGAATAATTATAGCGAAATTTCAATTTTTTTCCTCTTTTTTTCCCTTAATATTCCTTATTTTATCGAGATTTGACCGAAAAAAGCAAGAAAAACGAATAATTTTAGCGAAATTTCATTTTTTTCCTCTTTTTTTCCCTTAATTTTCCTTATTTTATCGAGATTTGACCGAAAAAAGCAAGAAAAAAGAATAATTTTAGCGAAATTTCAATTTTTATCCTCTTTTTTTCCCTTAATTTTCCTTATTTTATCGAGATTTGACCGAAAAAAGCAAGAAAAACGAATAATTTTCGCGAAATTTCAAATTTTTTTCTTTTTTTTTCCCTTAATTTTCCTTATTTTATCGAGATTTGACCGAAAAAAGCAAGAAAAACGAATAATTTTAGCAAAATTTCTGTTTTTAGCCTCATTTTTTCCCTAAATTTTCCTTGTTTTATCGAGATTTGACCGAAAAAAGCAAGAAAAACGAATAATTTTAGCGAAATTTCAATTTTTATCCTCTTTTTTTCCCTTAATTTTCCTTATTTTATCGAGATTTGACCGAAAAAAGCAAGAAAAACGAATAATTTTCGCGAAATTTCAAATTTTTTTCTTTTTTTTTCCCTTAATTTTCCTTATTTTATCGAGATTTGACCGAAAAAAGCAAGAAAAACGAATAATTTTAGCAAAATTTCTGTTTTTAGCCTCATTTTTTCCCTAAATTTTCCTTGTTTTATCGAGATTTGACCGAAAAAAGCAAGAAAAACGAATAATTTTAGCGAAATTTGAATTTTTATCCTCTTTTTTTCCCTTAATTTTCCTTATTTTATCAAGATTTGACCGAAAAAAGCAAGAAAAACGAATAATTTTAGCGAAATTTCAATTTTTATCCTCTTTTTTTCCCTTAATTTTCCTTATTTTATCGAGATTTGACCGAAAAAAGCAAGAAAAACGAATAATTTTCGCGAAATTTCAAATTTTTTTCTCTTTTTTTCCCTTAATTTTCCTTATTTTATCGAGATTTGACCGAAAAAAGCAAGAAAAACGAATAATTTCAGCGAAATTTCAATCTTTTTCCTCTTTTTTTCCCTTAATTTTCCTTATTTTATCGAGATTTGACCAAAAAAAGCAAGAAAAACGAATAATTATAGCGAAATTTCAATTTTTTTCCTGTTTTTTTCCTTCATTCTCCTCATTTAACGAGATTTGACCGAAAAAAGCAAGAAAAACGAATAATTTTAGCGAAATATCAGTTTTTATCCTCTTTTTTCCCTTAATTTTCCTTATTTTATCGAGATTTCATCGAAAAAAGCAAGAAAAACGAATACTTTTAGCGAAATTTCAATTTTTTTCCTTTTTTTCCCTTAATTTTCCTTATTTTATCGAGATTTGACCGAAAAAAGCAAGAAAAACGAATAATTTTAGCGAAATTTTAATCTTTTACCTCTTTTTTTCACTTAATTTTCCTTATTTTATCGAGATTTGACCGAAAAAAGCAAGAAAAACGAATAATTTTTGTGAAATTTCAATTTTTTTCCTCTTTTTTTCCCTTAATTTTCCTTATTTTATCGAGATTTGGCCGAAAAAAGAAAGAAAAACGAATAATTTTAGCGAAATTTCATTTTTTTCCTCTTTTTTTCCCTTAATTTTCCTTATTTTATCGAGATTTGACCGAAAAAAGCAAGAAAAAAGAATAATTTTAGCGAAATTTAAATTTTTATCCTCTTTTTTCCCTTAATTTTCCTTATTTTATCGAGATTTGACCGAAAAAAGCAAGAAAAACGAATAATTTTCGCGAAATTTCAAATTTTTTTCTCTTTTTTTCCCTTAATTTTCCTTATTTTATCGAGATTTGACCGAAAAAAGCAAGAAAAACGAATAATTTTAGCAAAATTTCTATTTTTAGCCTCAATTTTTCCCTAAATTTTCCTTGTTTTATCGAGATTTGACCGAAAAAAGCAAGAAAAACGAATAATTTTAGCGAAATTTGAATTTTTATCCTCTTTTTTTCCCTTAATTTTCCTTATTTTATCAAGATTTGACCGAAAAAAGCAAGAAAAACGAATAATTTTAGCGAAATTTCAATTTTTATCCTCTTTTTTTCCCTTAATTTTCCTTATTTTATCGAGATTTGACCGAAAAAAGCAAGAAAAACGAATAATTTTCGCGAAATTTCAAATTTTTTTCTCTTTTTTTCCCTTAATTTTCCTTATTTTATCGAGATTTGACCGAAAAAAGCAAGAAAAACGAATAATTTTAGCAAAATTTCTATTTTTAGCCTCATTTTTTCCCTAAATTTTCCTTGTTTTATCGAGATTTGACCGAAAAAAGCAAGAAAAACGAATAATTTTAGCGAAATTTGAATTTTTATCCTCTTTTTTTCCCTTAATTTTCCTTATTTTATCAAGATTTGACCGAAAAAAGCAAGAAAAACGAATAATTTTAGCGAAATTTCAATTTTTTTCCTCTTTTTTTCCCTTAATTTTCCTTATGTTATCGAGATTTGACCGAAAAAAGCAAGAAAAACGAATAATTGTAGCAAAATTTCAATTTTTTTCCTCTTTTTTTCCTTCATTCTCCTCATTTAACGAGATTTGACCGAAGAAAGCAAGAAAAACGAATAATTTTAGCGAAATATCAATTCTTATCCTCTTTTTTCCCTTAATTTTCCTTATTTTATCGAGATTTCATCGAAAAAAGCAAGAAAAACGAATAATTATAGCGAAATTTCAATTTTTTTCTCTTTTTTTCCCTTAACTTTCCTTATTTTATCGAGATTTGACCGAAAAAAGCAAGAAAAACGAATAATTTTAGCGAAATTTCAATTCTTTTCCTCTTTTTTTCCGTTAATTTTCCTTATTTTATCGAGATTTGACCGAAAAAAGCAAGAAAAACGAATAATTTTAGCGAAATTTCAATTTTTATCCTCTTTTTTTCCCTTAATTTTCCTTATTTTATCGAGATTTGACCGAAAAAAGCAAGAAAAACGAATAATTTTCGCGAAATTTCAAATTTTTTCCTCTTTTTTTCCCTTAATTTTCCTTATCTTATCGAGAATTGACAGAAAAAAGCAAG
This sequence comes from Sympetrum striolatum, assembly GCA_947579665.1. Taxonomy (NCBI): domain Eukaryota; kingdom Metazoa; phylum Arthropoda; class Insecta; order Odonata; family Libellulidae; genus Sympetrum; species Sympetrum striolatum. Next base: position 48,114 of record CANPUZ010000273.1, read on the forward strand.
AAAAACGAATAATTTTAGCGAAATTTCTATTTTTTACCTCTTTTTTTCCCTTAATTTTCCTTGTTTTATCGAGATTTGACCGAAAAAAGCAAGAAAAACGAATAATTTTAGCAAAATTTCAATTTTTGTCCTCTTTTTTTCCCTTAATTTTCCTTATTTTATCGAGATTTGACCGAAAAAAGCAAGAAAAACGAATAATTTTAGCGAAATTTCAATCTTTTTCCTCTTTTTTTCCCTTAATTTTCCTTGTTTTATCGAGATTTGACCGAAAAAAGCAAGAAAAACGAATAATTTTAGCGAAATCTCAATTTTTATCCTCTTTTTTTCCCTTAATTTTCCTTATTTTATCGAGATTTGACCGAAAAAAGCAAGAAAAACGAATAATTTTAGCGGAATTTCATTTCATTTCCTCTTTTTTTCCCTTAATTTTCCTTATTTTATCGAGATTTGACCGAAAAAAGCAAGAAAAACGAATAATTATAGCGAAATTTCAATTTTTATCCTCTTTTTTTCCCTTAATTTTCCTTATTTTATCGAGATTTGACCGAAAAAAGCAATAAAAATAAATAATTTTATCGAAATTTCAATTTTTATCTTCTTTTTTTCCCTTAATTTTCCTTATTTTATCGAGATTTGACCGAAAAAAGCAAGAAAATCGAATAATTTTAGCGAAATTTCTATTTTTTACCTCTTTTTTTTCCCTTAATTTTCCTTGTTTTATCGAGATTTGACCGAAAAAAGCAAGAAAAACGAATAATTTTAGCAAAATTTCAATTTTTATCCTCTTTTTTTCCCTTAATTTTCCTTATTTTATCGAGATTTGACCGAAAAAAGCAAGAAAAACGAATAATTTCAGCGAAATTTCAATCTTTTCCTCTTTTTTTCCCTTAATTTTCCTTATTTTATCGAGATTTGACCAAAAAAAGCAAGAAAAACGAATAATTATAGCGAAATTTCAATTTTTTTCCTGTTTTTTTCCTTCATTCTCCTCATTTAACGAGATTTGACCGAAAAAAGCAAGAAAAACGAATAATTTTAGCGAAATATCAGTTTTTATCCTCTTTTTTCCCTTAATTTTCCTTATTTTATCGAGATTTCATCGAAAAAAGCAAGAAAAACGAATACTTATAGCGAAATTTCAATTTTTTTCCTTTTTTTCCCTTAATTTTCCTTATTTTATCGAGATTTGACCGAAAAAAGCAAGAAAAACGAATAATTTTAGCGAAATTTTAATCTTTTACCTCTTTTTTTCACTTAATTTTCCTTATTTTATCGAGATTTGACCGAAAAAAGCAAGAAAAACGAATAATTTTTGTGAAATTTCAATTTTTTTCCTCTTTTTTTCCCTTAATTTTCCTTATTTTATCGAGATTTGGCCGAAAAAAGCAAGAAAAACGAATAATTTTAGCGAAATTTCATTTTTTTCCTCTTTTTTTCCCTTAATTTTCCTTATTTTATCGAGATTTGACCGAAAAAAGCAAGAAAAAAGAATAATTTTAGCGAAATTTAAATTTTTATCCTCTTTTTTCCCTTAATTTTCCTTATTTTATCGAGATTTGACCGAAAAAAGCAAGAAAAACGAATAATTTTCGCGAAATTTCAAATTTTTTTCTCTTTTTTTCCCTTAATTTTCCTTATTTTATCGAGATTTGACCGAAAAAAGCAAGAAAAACGAATAATTTTAGCAAAATTTCTATTTTTAGCCTCATTTTTTCCCTAAATTTTCCTTGTTTTATCGAGATTTGACCGAAAAAAGCAAGAAAAACGAATAATTTTAGCGAAATTTGAATTTTTATCCTCTTTTTTTCCCTTAATTTTCCTTATTTTATCAAGATTTGACCGAAAAAAGCAAGAAAAACGAATAATTTTAGCGAAATTTCAATTTTTATCCTCTTTTTTTCCCTTAATTTTCCTTATTTTATCGAGATTTGACCGAAAAAAGCAAGAAAAACGAATAATTTTCGCGAAATTTCAAATTTTTTTCTGTTTTTTTCCCTTAATTTTCCTTATTTTATCGAGATTTGACCGAAAAAAGCAAGAAAAACGAATAATTTTAGCAAAATTTCTATTTTTAGCCTCATTTTTTCCCTAAATTTTCCTTGTTTTATCGAGATTTGACCGAAAAAAGCAAGAAAAACGAATAATTTTAGCGAAATTTGAATTTCTATCCTCTTTTTTTCCCTTAATTTTCCTTATTTTATCAAGATTTGACCGAAAAAAGCAAGAAAAACGAATAATTTTAGCGAAATTTCAATTTTTTTCCTCTTTTTTTCCCTTAATTTTCCTTATGTTATCGAGATTTGACCGAAAAAAGCAAGAAAAACGAATAATTGTAGCAAAATTTCAATTTTTTTCCTCTTTTTTTCCTTCATTCTCCTCATTTAACGAGATTTGACCGAAGAAAGCAAGAAAAACGAATAATTTTAGCGAAATATCAATTCTTATCCTCTTTTTTTCCCTTAATTTTCCTTATTTTATCGAGATTTCATCGAAAAAAGCAAGAAAAACGAATAATTATAGCGAAATTTCAATTTTTTTCCTCTTTTTTTCCCTTAACTTTCCTTATTTTATCGAGATTTGACCGAAAAAAGCAAGAAAAACGAATAATTTAAGCGAAATTTCAATTTTTTTCCTCTTTTTTTCCGTTAATTTTCCTTATTTTATTGAGATTTGACCGAAAAAAGCAAGAAAAACGAATAATTTTAGCGAAATTTCAATTTTTATCCTCTTTTTTTCCCTTAATTTTCCTTATTTTATCGAGATTTGACCGAAAAAAGCAAGAAAAACGAATAATTTTCGCGAAATTTCAAATTTTTTCCTCTTTTTTTCCCTTAATTTTCCTTATCTTATCGAGAATTGACCGAAAAAAGCAAGAAAAACGAATAATTTTAGCGAAATTTCTATTTTTTACCTCTTTTTTTCCCTTAATTTTCCTTGTTTTATCGAGATTTGACCGAAAAAAGCAAGAAAAACGAATAATTTTAGCAAAATTTCAATTTTTATCCTCTTTTTTTCCCTTAATTTTCCTTATTTTATCGAGATTTGACCGAAAAAAGCAAGAAAAACGAATAATTTTAGCGAAATTTCAATCTTTTTCCTCTTTTTTTCCCTTAATTTTCCTTATTTTATCGAGATTTGACCAAAAAAAGCAAGAAAAACGAATAATTATAGCGAAATTTCAATTTTTTCCTGTTTTTTTCCTTCATTCTCCTCATTTAACGAGATTTGACCGAAAAAAGCAAGAAAAACGAATAATTTTAGCGAAATATCAGTTTTTATCCTCTTTTTTCCCTTAATTTTCCTTATTTTATCGAGATTTCATCGAAAAAAGCAAGAAAAACGAATAATTATAGCGAAATTTCAATTTTTTCCTCTTTTTTTCCCTTAACTTTCCTTATTTTATCTAGATTTGACCGAAAAAAGCAAGAAAAACGAATAATTTTAGCGAAATTTCATTTTTTTCTCTTTTTTTCCCTTAATTTTCCTTATTTTATCGAGATTTGACCGAAAAAAGCAAGAAAAACGAATAATTTTAGCGAAATTTCAATTTTTTTTCTTTTTTTTCCCTTAATTTTCCTTATTTTATCGAGATTTGACCGAAAAATGCAAGAAAAACGAATAATTTTAGCGAAATTTCAATTTTTTTCCTCTTTTTTTCCCTTAATTTTACTTATTTTATCGAGATTTGACCAAAGAAAGCAAGAAAAACGAATAATTTTAGCGAAATTTCAATTTTTTTCCTCTTTTTTTCCCTTAATTTTCCTTATTTTATCGAGATTTGACCGAAAAAAAGCAAGAAAAACGAATACTTTTAGCGAAATTTCAATTTTTTTCCTTTTTTTCCCTTAATTTTCCTTATTTTATCGAGATTTGACCGAAAAAAGCAAGAAAAACGAATAATTTTAGCGAAATTTCAATCTTTTTCCTCTTTTTTTCACTTAATTTTCCTTATTTTATCGAGGTTTGACCGAAAAAAGCAAGAAAAACGAATAATTTTAGCGAAATTTATATTTTTTTTCCACTTTTTTTCCCTTAATTTTACTTATTTTATCGAGATTTGACCAAAGAAAGCAAGAAAAACGAATAATTTTAGCGAAATTTCAATTTTTTTCCTCTTTTTTTCCCTTAATTTTCCTTATTTTATCGAGATTTGACCGAAAAAAGCAAGAAAAACGAATACTTTTAGCGAAATTTCAATTTTTTTCCTTTTTTTCCCTTAATTTTCCTTATTTTATCGAGATTTGACCGAAAAAAGCAAGAAAAACGAATAATTTTAGCGAAATTTCAATCTTTTTCCTCTTTTTTTCACTTAATTTTCCTTATTTTATCGAGGTTTGACCGAAAAAAGCAAGAAAAACGAATAATTTTTGTGAAATTTCAATTTTTTTCCTCTTTTTTTCCCTTAATTTTCCTTATTTTATCGAGATTTGACCGAAAAAAGCAAGAAAAACGTATAATTTTCGCGAAATTTCAAATTTTTTTCTCTTTTTTTCCCTTAATTTTCCTTATTTTATCGAGATTTGACCGAAAAAAGCAAGAAAAACGAATAATTTTAGCAAAATTTTTGTTTTTAGCCTCATTTTTTCCCTAAATTTTCCTTGTTTTATCGAGATTTGACCGAAAAAAGAAAGAAAAACGAATAATTTTAGCGAAATTTGAATTTTTATCCTCTTTTTTTCCCTTAATTTTCCTTATTTTATCAAGATTTGACCGAAAATAGCAAGAAAAACGAATAATTTTAGCGAAATTTCAATTTTTATCCTCTTTTTTTCCCTTAATTTTCCTTATTTTATCGAGATTTGACCAAAAAAAGCAAGAAAAACGAATAATTTTAGCAAAATTTCAATTTTTTTCCTCTTTTTTTCCTTCATTCTCCTCATTTAACGAGATTTGACCGAAGAAAGCAAGAAAAACGAATAATATTAGCGAAATATCAATTCTTATCCTCTTTTTTCCCTTAATTTTCCTTATTTTATCGAGATTTCATCGAAAAAAGCAAGAAAAACGAATAATTATAGCGAAATTTCAATTTTTTTCCTCTTTTTTTCCCTTAACACTCCTTATTTTATCGAGATTTGACCGAAAAAAGCAAGAAAAACGAATAATTTTAGCGAAATTTCAATTTTTTTCCTCTTTTTTTCCGTTAATTTTCCTTATTTTATCGAGATTTGACCGAAAAAAGCAAGAAAAACGAATAATTTTAGCGAAATTTCAATTTTTATCCTCTTTTTTTCCCTTAATTTTCCTTATTTTATCGAGATTTGACCGAAAAAAGCAAGAAAAACGAATAATTTTCGCGAAATTTCAAATTTTTTCCTCTTTTTTTCCCTTAATTTTCCTTATCTAATCGAGAATTGACCGAAAAAAGCAAGAAAAACGAATAATTTTAGCGAAATTTCTATTTTTTACCTCTTTTTTTCCCTTAATTTTCCTTATTTTATCGAGATTTGGCCGAAAAAAGCAAGAAAAACGAATAATTTTAGAAAAATTACATTTTTTTCCTCTTTTTTTCCTTCATTCTCCTCATTTAACGAGATTTGACCGAAAAAAGCAAGAAAAACGAATAATTTTAGCGAAATATCAATTTTTATCCTCTTTTTTCCCTGAATTTTCCTTATTTTATCGAGATTTCATCGAAAAAAGCAAGAAAAACGAATAATTATAGCGAAATTTCAATTTTTTTCCTCTTTTTTTCCCTTAATATTCCTTATTTTATCGAGATTTGACCGAAAAAAGCAAGAAAAACGAATAATTTTAGCGAAATTTCATTTTTTTCCTCTTTTTTTCCCTTAATTTTCCTTATTTTATCGAGATTTGACCGAAAAAAGCAAGAAAAAAGAATAATTTTAGCGAAATTTCAATTTTTATCCTCTTTTTTTCCCTTAATTTTCCTTATTTTATCGAGATTTGACCGAAAAAAGCAAGAAAAACGAATAATTTTCGCGAAATTTCAAATTTTTTTCTTTTTTTTTCCCTTAATTTTCCTTATTTTATCGAGATTTGACCGAAAAAAGCAAGAAAAACGAATAATTTTAGCAAAATTTCTGTTTTTAGCCTCATTTTTTCCCTAAATTTTCCTTGTTTTATCGAGATTTGACCGAAAAAAGCAAGAAAAACGAATAATTTTAGCGAAATTTGAATTTTTATCCTCTTTTTTTCCCTTAATTTTCCTTATTTTATCAAGATTTGACCGAAAAAAGCAAGAAAAACGAATAATTTTAGCGAAATTTCAATTTTTATCCTCTTTTTTTCCCTTAATTTTCCTTATTTTATCGAGATTTGACCGAAAAAAGCAAGAAAAACGAATAATTTTCGCGAAATTTCAAATTTTTTTCTCTTTTTTTCCCTTAATTTTCCTTATTTTATCGAGATTTGACCGAAAAAAGCAAGAAAAACGAATAATTTTAGCAAAATTTCTATTTTTAGCCTCATTTTTTCCCTAAATTTTCCTTGTTTTATCGAGATTTGACCGAAAAAAGCAAGAAAAACGAATAATTTTAGCGAAATTTGAATTTTTATCCTCTTTTTTTCCCTTAATTTTCCTTATTTTAACAAGATTTGACCGAAAAAAGCAAGAAAAACGAATAATTTTAGCGAAATTTCAATTTTTTTCCTCTTTTTTTCCCTTAATTTTCCTTATTTTATCGAGATTTGACCAAAAAAAGCAAGAAAAACGAATAATTTTAGCAAAATTTCAATTTTTTTCCTCTTTTTTTCCTTCATTCTCCTCATTTAACGAGATTTGACCGAAGAAAGCAAGAAAAACGAATAATTTTAGCGAAATATCAATTCTTATCCACTTTTTTCCCTTAATTTTCCTTATTTTATCGAGATTTCATCGAAAAAAGCAAGAAAAACGAATAATTATAGCGAAATTTCAATTTTTTTCCTCTTTTTTTCCCTTAACACTCCTTATTTTATCGAGATTTGACCGAAAAAAGCAAGAAAAACGAATAATTTTAGCGAAATTTCAATTTTTTTCCTCTTTTTTTCCGTTAATTTTCCTTATTTTATCGAGATTTGACCGAAAAAAGCAAGAAAAACGAATAATTTTAGCGAAATTTCAATTTTTATCCTCTTTTTTTCCCTTAATTTTCCTTATTTTATCGAGATTTGACCGAAAAAAGCAAGAAAAACGAATAATTTTCGCGAAATTTCAAATTTTTTCCTCTTTTTTTCCCTTAATTTTCCTTATCTTATCGAGAATTGACCGAAAAAAGCAAGAAAAACGAATAATTTTAGCGAAATTTCTATTTTTTACCTCTTTTTTTCCCTTAATTTTCCTTGTTTTATCGAGATTTGACCGAAAAAGCAAGAAAAACGAATAATTTTAGCAAAATTTCAATATTTATCCTCTTTTTTTCCCTTAATTTTCCTTATTTTATCGAGATTTGACCGAAAAAAGCAAGAAAAACGAATAATTTTAGCGAAATTTCAATCTTTTTCCTCTTTTTTTCCCTTAATTTTCCTTATTTTATCGAGATTTGACCAAAAAAAGCAAGAAAAACGAATAATTTTAGCGAAATATCAATTATTATCCTCTTTCTTCCCTTTATTTTCCTTATTTTATCGAGATTTCATCGAAAAAAGCAAGAAAGACGAAAAATTATAGCGAAATTTCAATTTTTTTCCCTTAATTTTCCTTGTTTTATCGAGATTTGACCGAAAAAAGCAAGAAAAACGAATATAATTTTAGCGAAATTTCAATTTTTATCCTCTTTTTTTCCCTTAATTTTCCTTATTTTATCGAGATTTGACCGAAAAAAGCAAGAAAAACGAATAATTTTAGCGAAATTTCAATCTTTTTCCTCTTTTTTTCCCTTAATTTTCCTTATTTTATCGAGATTTGACCGAAAAAAGCAAGAAAAACGAATAATTATAGCGAAATTTCAATTTTTTTCCTCTTTTTTTCCTTTATTCTCCTCATTTAACGAGATTTGACCGAAAAAGCAAGAAAAACGAATAATTTTAGCGAAATATCAATTTTTATCCTCTTTTTTCCCTTAATTTTCCTTATTTTATCGAGATTTGACCGAAAAAAGCAAGAAAAACGAAAAATTATAGCGAAATTTCAATTTTTTTCCTCTTTTTTTCCCTTAACTTTCCTTATTTTATCGACATTTGACCGAAAAATGCAAGAAAAACGAATAATTTTAGCGAAATTTCAATTTTTTTCCTCTTTTTTTCTGTTAATTTTCCTTATTTTATCGAGATTTGACCGACAAAAGCAAGAAAAACGAATAATTTAAGCGAAATTTCTATTTTTTACCTCTTTTTTTCCCTTAATTTTCCTTGTTTTATCGAGATTTGACCGAAAAAAGCAAGAAAAACGAATAATTTTAGCGAAATTTCAATTTTTATCCTCTTTTTTTTCCCTTAATTTTCCTTATTTTATCGAGATTTGACCGAAAAAAGCAAGAAAAACGAATAATTTTAGCGAAATTTCAATCTTTTTCCTCTTTTTTTCCCTTAATTTTCCTTATTTTATCGAGATTTGACCAAAAAAAGCAAGAAAAACGAATAATTTTAGCAAAATTTCAATTTTTTTCCTCTTTTTTTCCTTCAATCTCCTCATTTAACGAGATTTGACCGAAGAAAGCAAGAACAACGAATAATTTTAGCGAAATATCAATTCTTATCCTCTTTTTTCCCTTAATTTTCCTTATTTTATCGAGATTTCATCGAAAAAAGCAAGAAAAACGAATAATTATAGCGAAATTTCAATTTTTTTCCTCTTTTTTTCCCTTAACACTCCTTATTTTATCGAGATTTGACCGAAAAAAGCAAGAAAAACGAATAATTTTAGCGAAATTTCAATTTTTTTCCTCTTTTTTTCCGTTAATTTTCCTTATTTTATCGAGATTTGACCGAAAAAAGCAAGAAAAACGAATAATTTTAGCGAAATTTCAATTTTTATCCTCTTTTTTTCCCTTAATTTTCCTTATTTTATCGAGATTTGACCGAAAAAAGCAAGAAAAACGAATAATTTTCGCGAAATTTCAAATTTTTTCCTCTTTTTTTCCCTTAATTTTCCTTATCTTATCGAGAATTGACCGAAAAAAGCAAGAAAAACGAATAATTTTAGCGAAATTTCTATTTTTTACCTCTTTTTTTCCCTTAATTTTCCTTGTTTTATCGAGATTTGACCGAAAAAAGCAAGAAAAACGAATAATTTTAGCAAAATTTCAATATTTATCCTCTTTTTTTCCCTTAATTTTCCTTATTTTATCGAGATTTGACCGAAAAAAGCAAGAAAAACGAATAATTTTAGCGAAATTTCAATCTTTTTCCTCTTTTTTTCCCTTAATTTTCCTTATTTTATCGAGATTTGACCAAAAAAAGCAAGAAAAACGAATAATTATAGCGAAATTTCAATTTTTTTCCTGTTTTTTTCCTTCATTCTCCTCATTTAACGAGATTTGACCGAAAAAAGCAAGAAAAACGAATAATTTTAGCGAAATATCAGTTTTTATCCTCTTTTTTCCCTTTATTTTCCTTATTTTATCGAGATTTCATCGAAAAAAGCAAGAAAAACGAATAATTATAGCGAAATTTCAATTTTTTTCCTCTTTTTTTCCCTTAACTTTCCTTATTTTATCGAGATTTGACCGAAAAATCCAAGAAAAACGAATAATTTTAGCGAAATTTCTATTTTTTACATCTTTTTTTCCCTAAATTTTCTTTGTTTTATCGAGATTTGACCGAAAAAAGCAAGAAAAACGAATAATTTTAGCGAAATTTCAATTTTTATCCTCTTTTTTTCCCTTAATTTTCCTTATTTTATCGAGTTTTGACCGAAAAAAGCAAGAAAAACGAATAATTTTAGCGAAATTTCAATCTTTTTCCACTTTTTTTCCCTTAATTTTCCTTATTTTATCGAGATTTGACCAAAAAAAGCAATAAAAACGAATAATTATAGCGAAATTTTAATTTTTTTCCTCTTTTTTTCCTTCATTCTCCTCATTTAACGAGATTTGACCGAAAAAAGCAAGAAAAACGAATAATTTTAGCGAAATTTCAATTTTTTTCCTCTTTTTTTCCCTTAATTTTCCTTATTTTATCGAGATTTGACCGAAAAAAGCAAGAAAAAAGAATAATTTTAGCGAAATTTCTATTTTTATCCTCTTTTTTCCCTTAATTTTCCTTATTTTATCGAGATTTCATCGAAAAAAGCAAGAAAAACGAAAAATTATAGCGAAATTTCAATTTTTTTCCTCTTTTTTTCCCTTAACTTTCCTTATTTTATCGACATTTGACCGAAAAATGCAAGAAAAACGAATAATTTTAGCGAAATTTCAATTTTTTTCCTCTTTTTTTCCGTTAATTTTCCTTATTTTATCGAGGTTTGACCGACAAAAGCAAGAAAAACGAATAATTTAAGCGAAATTTCTATTTTTTACCTCTTTTTTTCCCTTAATTTTCCTTGTTTTATCGAGATTTGACCGAAAAAAGCAAGAAAAACGAATAATTTTAGCGAAATTTCAATTTTTATCCTCTTTTTTTTCCCTAAATTTTCCTTATTTTATCGAGATTTGACCGAAAAAAGCAAGAAAAACGAATAATTTTAGCGAAATTTCAATCTTTTTCCTCTTCTTTTCCTTCATTCTCCTCATTTAACGAGATTTGACCGAAAAAGCAAGAAAAACGAATAATTTTAGCGAAATATCAATTTTTATCCTCTTTTTTCCCTTAATTTACCTATTTTATCGACATTTGACCGAAAAATGCAAGAAAAACGAATAATTTTAGCGAAATTTCAATTTTTATCCTCCTTTTTTCCGTTAATTTTCCTTATTTTATCGAGATTTGACCGAAAAATCCAAGAAAAATGAATAATTTTAGCGAAATTTCAATCCTTTTCCACTTTTTTCCCTTAATTTTCCTTATTTTATCGAGATTTGACCAAAAAAAGCAAGAAAAACGAAAAATTATAGCGAAATTTCAATTTTTTTCCTCTTTTTTTCCTTCATTCTCCTCATTTAACGAGATTTGACCGAAAAAGCAAGAAAAACGAATAATTTTAGCGAAATATCAATTTTTATCCTCTTTTTTCCCTTAATTTTCCTTATTTTATTGAGATTTGACCGAAAAAAGCAAGAAAAACGAATAATTTTAGCGAAATTTCAATTTTTATCCTCTTTTTTTCCCTTAATTTTCGTTATTTTATCGAGATTTGACCGAAAAAAGCAAGAAAAACGAATAATTTTAGCGAAATATCAATTTTAATCCTCTTTTTTCCCTTAGTTTTCCTTATTTTATCGAGATTTCATCGAAAAAAGCAAGAAAAACGAATAATTATAGCGAAATTTCAATTTTTTTCCTCTTTTTTTCCCTTAACTTTCCTTATTTTATCGAGATTTGACCGAAAAATGCAAGAAAAACGAATAATTTTAGCAAAATTTTTATTTTTTACCTCTTTTTTTCCCTTAATTTTCCCTTTTTTATCGAGATTTGACCGAAAAAAGCAAGAAAAACGAATAATTTTAGCGAAATTTCAATCTTCTTCCTCTTTTTTTCCCTTAATTTTCCTTATTTTATCGAGATTTGTCCAAAAAAAGCAAGAAAAACGAATAATTTTAGCGAAATTTCAATTTTTATCCTCTTTTTTTCCCTTAATTTTCCTTATTTTATCGAGATTTGACCGAAAAAAGCAAGAAAAACGAATAATTTTAGCGAAATTTCAATCTTCTTCCTCTATTTTTCCCTTAATTTTCCTTATTTTATCGAGATTTGAACAAAAAAAGCAAGAAAAACGAATAATTTTAGCGAAATTTCATTTTTTTCTCTTTTTTTCCCTTAATTTTCCTTATTTTATCGAGATTTGACCGAAAAAAGCAAGAAAAACGAATAATTTTAGCGAAATTTCAATTTTTTTCCTTTTTTTCCCTTAATTTTCCTTATTTTATCGAGATTTGACCGAAAAAAGCAAGAAAAACGAATAATTTTAGCGAAATTTCAAATTTTTTCCTCTTTTTTTCCCTTAATTTTCCTTATCTTATCGAGAATTGACCGAAAAAAGCAAGAAAAACGAATAATTTTAGCGAAATTTCTATTTTTTACCTCTTTTTTTTCCCTTAATTTTCCTTGTTTTATCGAGATTTGACCGAAAAAAGCAAGAAAAACAAATAATTTTAGCAAAATTTCAATTTTTATCCTCTTTTTTTCCCTTAATTTTCCTTATTTTATCGAGATTTGACCGAAAAAAGCAAGAAAAACGAATAATTTTAGCGAAATTTCAATCTTTTTCCTCTTTTTTTCCCTTAATTTTCCTTATTTTATCGAGATTTGACCAAAAAAAGCAAGAAAAACGAATAATTATAGCGAAATTTCAATTTTTTTCCTGTTTTTTTCCTTCATTCTCCTCATTTAACGAGATTTGACCGAAAAAAGCAAGAAAAACGAATAATTTTAGCGAAATATCAGTTTTTATCCTCTTTTTTCCCTTAATTTTCCTTATTTTATCGAGATTTCATCGAAAAAAGCAAGAAAAACGAATAATTATAGCGAAATTTCAATTTTTTTCCTCTTTTTTTCCCTTAACTTTCCTTATTTTATCGAGATTTGACCGAAAAATCCAAGAAAAACGAATAATTTTAGCGAAATTTCTATTTTTTACCTCTTTTTTTCCCTTAATTTTCCTTATTTTATCGAGATTTGACCGAAAAAAGCAAGAAAAACGAATAATTTTAGCGAAATTTCAATCTTTTTCCTCTTTTTTTCCCTTAATTTTCCTTATTTTATCGAGATTTGACCGAAAAAAGCAAGAAAAACGAATAATTTTAGCGAAATTTCTATTTTTTACGTCTTTTTTTCCCTTAATTTTCCTTGTTTTCCCGAGATTTGACCGAAAAAAGCTAGAAAAACGAATAATTTTAGCAAAATTTCAATTTTTATCCTCTTTTTTTCCCTTAATTTTCCTTATTTTATCGAGATTTGACCGAAAAAAGCAAGAAAAACGAATAATTTTAGCGAAATTTCAATCTTTTTCCTCTTTTTTTCCCTTAATTTTCCTTATTTTATCGAGATTTGACCAAAAAAAGCAAGAAAAACGAATAATTATAGCGAAATTTCAATTTTTTTCCTCTTTTTTTCCTTCATTCTCCTCATTTAACGAGATTTGACCGAAAAAAGCAAGAAAAACGAATAATTATAGCGAAATTTCAATTTTTTTCCTCTTTTTTTCCCTTAACTTTCCTTATTTTATCGAGATTTGACCGAAAAATCCAAGAAAAACGAATAATTTTAGCGAAATGTCTATTTTTTACCTCTTTTTTTCCCTTAATTTTCTTTGTTTTATCGAGATTTTACCGAAAAAAGCAAGAAAAACGAATAATTTTAGCGAAATTTCAATTTTTATCTTCTTTTTTTCCCTTAATTTTCCTTATTTTATCGAGATTTGACCGAAAAAAGCAAGAAAAACGAATAATTTTAGCGAAATTTCAATCTTTTTCCACTTTTTTCCCTTAATTTTCCTTATTTTATCGAGATTTGACCAAAAAAAGCAAGAAAAACGAATAATTATAGCGAAATTTCAATTTTTTTCCTCTTTTTTTCCTTCATTCTCCTCATTTAAAGAGATTTGACTGAAAAAAGCAAGAAAAACGAATAATTTTAGCGAAATATCAATTCTTATCCTCTTTCTTCCCTTAATTTTCCTTATTTTATCGAGATTTCATCGAAAAAAGCAAGAAAGACGAAAAATTATAGCGAAATTTCAATTTTTTTCCTCTTTTTTTCCCTTAATTTTCCTTGTTTTATCGAGATTTGACCGAAAAAAGCAAGAAAAACGAATATAATTTTAGCGAAATTTCAATTTTTATCCTCTTTTTTACCCTTAATTTTCCTTATTTTATCGAGATTTGACCGAAAAAAGCAAGAAAAACGAATAATTTTAGCGAAATTTCAATCTTTTTCCTCTTTTTTTCCCTTAATTTTCCTTATTTTATCGAGATTTGACCGAAAAAAGCAAGAAAAACGAATAATTATAGCGAAATTTCAATTTTTTTCCTCTTTTTTTCCTTCATTCTCCTCATTTAACGAGATTTGACCGAAAAAGCAAGAAAAACGAATAATTTTAGCGAAATATCAATTTTTATCCTCTTTTTTCCCTTAATTTTCCTTATTTTATCGAGATTTGACCGAAAAAAGCAAGAAAAACGAATAATTTTAGCGAAATTTCAATTTTTATCCTCTTTTTTTCCCTTAATTTTCCTTATTTTATCGAGATTTGACCGAAAAAAGCAAGAAAAACGAATAATTTTAGCGAAATATCAATTTTAATCCTCTTTTTTCCCTTAGTTTTCCTTATTTTATCGAGATTTCATCGAAAAAAGCAAGAAAAATGAATAATTATAGCGAAATTTCAATTTTTTTCCTCTTTTTTTCCCTTAACTTTCCTTATTTTATCGAGATTTGACCGAAAAATGCAAGAAAAACGAATAATTTTAGCGAAATTTTTATTTTTTACCTCTTTTTTTCCCTTAATTTTCCCTTTTTTATCGAGATTTGACCGAAAAAAGCAAGAAAAACGAATAATTTTAGCGAAATTTCAATCTTCTTCCTCTTTTTTTCCCTTAATTTTCCTTATTTTATCGAGATTTGACCAAAAAAAGCAAGAAAAACGAATAATTTTAGCGAAATTTCAATTTTTATCCTCTTTTTTTCCCTTAATTTTCCTTATTTTATCGAGATTTGACCGAAAAAAGCAAGAAAAACGAATAATTTTAGCGAAATTTCAATCTTCTTCCTCTATTTTTCCCTTAATTTTCCTTATTTTATCGAGATTTGAACAAAAAAAGCAAGAAAAACGAATAATTTTAGCGAAATTTCATTTTTTTCTCTTTTTTTCCCTTAATTTTCCTTATTTTATCGAGATTTCATCGAAAAAAGCAAGAAAAACGAAAAATTATAGCGAAATTTCAATTTTTTTCCTCTTTTTTTCCCTTAACTTTCCTTATTTTATCGACATTTGACCGAAAAATGCAAGAAAAACGAATAATTTTAGCGAAATTTCAATTTTTTTCCTCTTTTTTTCCGTTAATTTTCCTTATTTTATCGAGATTTGACCGACAAAAGCAAGAAAAACGAATAATTTAAGCGAAATTTCTATTTTTTACCTCTTTTTTTCCCTTAATTTTCCTTGTTTTATCGAGATTTGACCGAAAAAAGCAAGAAAAACGAATAATTTTAGCGAAATTTCAATTTTTATCCTCTTTTTTTTCCCTAAATTTTCCTTATTTTATCGAGATTTGACCGAAAAAAGCAAGAAAAACGAATAATTTTAGCGAAATTTCAATCTTTTTCCTCTTCTTTTCCTTCATTCTCCTCATTTAACGAGATTTGACCGAAAAAGCAAGAAAAACGAATAATTTTAGCGAAATATCAATTTTTATCCTCTTTTTTCCCTTAATTTACCTATTTTATCGACATTTGACCGAAAAATGCAAGAAAAACGAATAATTTTAGCGAAATTTCAATTTTTATCCTCCTTTTTTCCGTTAATTTTCCTTATTTTATCGAGATTTGACCGAAAAATCCAAGAAAAATGAATAATTTTAGCGAAATTTCAATCCTTTTCCACTTTTTTCCCTTAATTTTCCTTATTTTATCGAGATTTGACCAAAAAAAGCAAGAAAAACGAAAAATTATAGCGAAATTTCAATTTTTTTCCTCTTTTTTTCCTTCATTCTCCTCATTTAACGAGATTTGACCGAAAAAGCAAGAAAAACGAATAATTTTAGCGAAATATCAATTTTTATCCTCTTTTTTCCCTTAATTTTCCTTATTTTATTGAGATTTGACCGAAAAAAACAAGAAAAACGAATAATTTTAGCGAAATTTCAATTTTTATCCTCTTTTTTTCCCTTAATTTTCGTTATTTTATCGAGATTTGACCGAAAAAAGCAAGAAAAACGAATAATTTTAGCGAAATATCAATTTTAATCCTCTTTTTTCCCTTAGTTTTCCTTATTTTATCGAGATTTCATCGAAAAAAGCAAGAAAAACGAATAATTATAGCGAAATTTCAATTTTTTTCCTCTTTTTTTCCCTTAACTTTCCTTATTTTATCGAGATTTGACCGAAAAATGCAAGAAAAACGAATAATTTTAGCAAAATTTTTATTTTTTACCTCTTTTTTTCCCTTAATTTTCCCTTTTTTATCGAGATTTGACCGAAAAAAGCAAGAAAAACGAATAATTTTAGCGAAATTTCAATCTTCTTCCTCTTTTTTTCCCTTAATTTTCCTTATTTTATCGAGATTTGTCCAAAAAAAGCAAGAAAAACGAATAATTTTAGCGAAATTTCAATTTTTATCCTCTTTTTTTCCCTTAATTTTCCTTATTTTATCGAGATTTGACCGAAAAAAGCAAGAAAAACGAATAATTTTAGCGAAATTTCAATCTTCTTCCTCTATTTTTCCCTTAATTTTCCTTATTTTATCGAGATTTGAACAAAAAAAGCAAGAAAAACGAATAATTTTAGCGAAATTTCATTTTTTTCTCTTTTTTTCCCTTAATTTTCCTTATTTTATCGAGATTTGACCGAAAAAAGCAAGAAAAACGAATAATTTTAGCGAAATTTCAATTTTTTTCCTTTTTTTCCCTTAATTTTCCTTATTTTATCGAGATTTGACCGAAAAAAGCAAGAAAAACGAATAATTTTAGCGAAATTTCAAATTTTTTCCTCTTTTTTTCCCTTAATTTTCCTTATCTTATCGAGAATTGACCGAAAAAAGCAAGAAAAACGAATAATTTTAGCGAAATTTCTATTTTTTACCTCTTTTTTTTCCCTTAATTTTCCTTGTTTTATCGAGATTTGACCGAAAAAAGCAAGAAAAACAAATAATTTTAGCAAAATTTCAATTTTTATCCTCTTTTTTTCCCTTAATTTTCCTTATTTTATCGAGATTTGACCGAAAAAAGCAAGAAAAACGAATAATTTTAGCGAAATTTCAATCTTTTTCCTCTTTTTTTCCCTTAATTTTCCTTATTTTATCGAGATTTGACCAAAAAAAGCAAGAAAAACGAATAATTATAGCGAAATTTCAATTTTTTTCCTGTTTTTTTCCTTCATTCTCCTCATTTAACGAGATTTGACCGAAAAAAGCAAGAAAAACGAATAATTTTAGCGAAATATCAGTTTTTATCCTCTTTTTTCCCTTAATTTTCCTTATTTTATCGAGATTTCATCGAAAAAAGCAAGAAAAACGAATAATTATAGCGAAATTTCAATTTTTTTCCTCTTTTTTTCCCTTAACTTTCCTTATTTTATCGAGATTTGACCGAAAAATCCAAGAAAAACGAATAATTTTAGCGAAATTTCTATTTTTTACCTCTTTTTTTCCCTTAATTTTCCTTATTTTATCGAGATTTGACCGAAAAAAGCAAGAAAAACGAATAATTTTAGCGAAATTTCAATCTTTTTCCACTTTTTTTCCCTTAATTTTCCTTATTTTATCGAGATTTGACCAAAAAAAGCAAGAAAAACGAATAATTATAGCGAAATTTTAATTTTTTTCCTCTTTTTTTCCTTCATTCTCCTCATTTAACGAGATTTGACCGAAAAAAGCAAGAAAAACGAATAATTTTAGCGAAATTTCAATTTTTTTCCTCTTTTTTTCCCTTAATTTTCCTTATTTTATCGAGATTTGACCGAAAAAAGCAAGAAAAAAGAATAATTTTAGCGAAATTTCTATTTTTATCCTCTTTTTTCCCTTAATTTTCCTTATTTTATCGAGATTTGACCGAAAAAAGGCTAGAAAAACGAATAATTTTAGCAAAATTTCAATTTTTATCCTCTTTTTTTCCCTTAATTTTCCTTATTTTATCGAGATTTGACCGAAAAAAGCAAGAAAAACGAATAATTTTAGCGAAATTTCAATTTTTTTCCTCTTTTTTTCCCTTAACTTTCCTTATTTTATCGACATTTGACCGAAAAAAGCAAGAAAAACGAATAATTATAGCGAAATTTCAATTTTTTTCCTCTTTTTTTCCTTCATTCTCCTCATTTAACGAGATTTGACCGAAAAAGCAAGAAAAACGAATAATTTTAGCGAAATATCAATTTTTATCCTCTTTTTTCCCTTAATTTACCTTATTTTATCGAGATTTGACCGAAAAAAGCAAGAAAAACGAATAATTATTGTGAAATTTCAATTTTTTTCCTCTTTTTTCCCTTAATTTTCCTTATTTTATCGAGATTTGACCGAAAAAAGCAAGAAAAACGAATAATTTTAGAAAAATTACATTTTTTTCCTCTTTTTTTCCTTCATTCTCCTCATTTAACGAGATTTGACCGAAAAAAGCAAGAAAAACGAATAATTTTAGCGAAATATCAATTTTTATCCTCTTTTTTCCCTGAATTTTCCTTATTTTATTGAGATTTCATCGAAAAAAGGAAGAAAAACGAATAATTTTCGCGAAATTTCAAATTTTTTCCTCTTTTTTTCCCTTAATTTTCCTTATTTTATCGAGATTTGACCGAAAAAAGCAAGAAAAACGAATAATTTTAGCGAAATTTCTATTTTTTACGTCTTTTTTTCCCTTAATTTTCCTTGTTTTATCGAGATTTGACCGAAAAAAGCTAGAAAAACGAATAATTTTAGCAAAATTTCAATTTTTATCCTCTTTTTTTCCCTTAATTTTCCTTATTTTATCGAGATTTGACCGAAAAAAGCAAGAAAAACGAATAATTTTAGCGAAATTTCAATCTTTTTCCTCTTTTTTTCCCTTAATTTTCTTTGTTTTATCGAGATTTTACCGAAAAAAGCAAGAAAAACGAATAATTTTAGCGAAATGTCTATTTTTTACCTCTTTTTTTCCCTTAATTTTCCTTATTTTATCGAGATTTGACCAAAAAAAGCAAGAAAAACGAATAATTTTAGCGAAATTTCTATTTTTTACGTATTTTTTTCCCTTAATTTTCCTTGTTTTATCGAGATTTGACCGAAAAAAGGCTAGAAAAACGAATAATTTTAGCAAAATTTCAATTTTTATCCTCTTTTTTTCCCTTAATTTTCCTTATTTTATCGAGATTTGACCGAAAAAAGCAAGAAAAACGAATAATTTTAGCGAAATTTCAATCTTTTTCCTCTTTTTTTCCCTTAATTTTCCTTATTTTATCGAGATTTGACCAAAAAAAGCAAGAAAAACGAATAATTATAGCGAAATTTCAATTTTTTTCCTCTTTTTTTCCTTCATTCTCCTCATTTAACGAGATTTGACCGAAAAAAGCAAGAAAAACGAATAATTATAGCGAAATTTCAATTTTTTTCCTCTTTTTTTCCCTTAACTTTCCTTATTTTATCGAGATTTGACCGAAAAATCCAAGAAAAACGAATAATTTTAGCGAAATGTCTATTTTTTACCTCTTTTTTTCCCTTAATTTTCTTTGTTTTATCGAGATTTTACCGAAAAAAGCAAGAAAAACGAATAATTTTAGCGAAATTTCAATTTTTATCTTCTTTTTTTCCCTTAATTTTCCTTATTTTATCGAGATTTGACCGAAAAAAGCAAGAAAAACGAATAATTTTAGCGAAATTTCAATCTTTTTCCACTTTTTTCCCTTAATTTTCCTTATTTTATCGAGATTTGACCAAAAAAAGCAAGAAAAACGAATAATTATAGCGAAATTTCAATTTTTTTCCTCTTTTTTTCCTTCATTCTCCTCATTTAAAGAGATTTGACTGAAAAAAGCAAGAAAAACGAATAATTTTAGCGAAATATCAATTCTTATCCTCTTTCTTCCCTTAATTTTCCTTATTTTATCGAGATTTCATCGAAAAAAGCAAGAAAGACGAAAAATTATAGCGAAATTTCAATTTTTTTCCTCTTTTTTTCCCTTAATTTTCCTTGTTTTATCGAGATTTGACCGAAAAAAGCAAGAAAAACGAATATAATTTTAGCGAAATTTCAATTTTTATCCTCTTTTTTACCCTTAATTTTCCTTATTTTATCGAGATTTGACCGAAAAAAGCAAGAAAAACGAATAATTTTAGCGAAATTTCAATCTTTTTCCTCTTTTTTTCCCTTAATTTTCCTTATTTTATCGAGATTTGACCGAAAAAAGCAAGAAAAACGAATAATTATAGCGAAATTTCAATTTTTTTCCTCTTTTTTTCCTTCATTCTCCTCATTTAACGAGATTTGACCGAAAAAGCAAGAAAAACGAATAATTTTAGCGAAATATCAATTTTTATCCTCTTTTTTCCCTTAATTTTCCTTATTTTATCGAGATTTGACCGAAAAAAGCAAGAAAAACGAATAATTTTAGCGAAATTTCAATTTTTATCCTCTTTTTTTCCCTTAATTTTCCTTATTTTATCGAGATTTGACCGAAAAAAGCAAGAAAAACGAATAATTTTAGCGAAATATCAATTTTAATCCTCTTTTTTCCCTTAGTTTTCCTTATTTTATCGAGATTTCATCGAAAAAAGCAAGAAAAATGAATAATTATAGCGAAATTTCAATTTTTTTCCTCTTTTTTTCCCTTAACTTTCCTTATTTTATCGAGATTTGACCGAAAAATGCAAGAAAAACGAATAATTTTAGCGAAATTTTTATTTTTACCTCTTTTTTTCCCTTATTTTTCCCTTTTTTATCGAGATTTGACCGAAAAAAGCAAGAAAAACGAATAATTTTAGCGAAATTTCAATCTTCTTCCTCTTTTTTTCCCTTAATTTTCCTTATTTTATCGAGATTTGACCAAAAAAAGCAAGAAAAACGAATAATTTTAGCGAAATTTCAATTTTTATCCTCTTTTTTTCCCTTAATTTTCCTTATTTTATCGAGATTTGACCGAAAAAAGCAAGAAAAACGAATAATTTTAGCGAAATTTCAATCTTCTTCCTCTATTTTTCCCTTAATTTTCCTTATTTTATCGAGATTTGAACAAAAAAAGCAAGAAAAACGAATAATTTTAGCGAAATTTCATTTTTTTCTCTTTTTTTCCCTTAATTTTCCTTATTTAATCGAGATTTGACCGAAAAAAGCAAGAAAAACGAATAATTTTAGCGAAATTTCAATTTTTTTCCTTTTTTCCCTTAATTTTCCTTATTTTATCGAGATTTGACCTGAAAAAAGCAAGAAAAACGAATAATTTTAGCGAAATTTCAATTTTTATCCTCTTTTTTTCCCTTAATTTTACTTATTTTATCGAGATTTGACCGAAGAAAGCAAGAAAAACGAATAATTTTCGCGAAATTTCAAATTTTTTCCTCTTTTTTTCCCTTAATTTTCCTTATCTTATCGAGAATTGACCGAAAAAAGCAAGAAAAATGAATAATTTTAGCGAAATTTCTATTTTTTACCTCTTTTTTTTCCCTTAATTTTCCTTGTTTTATCGAGATTTGACCGAAAAAAGCAAGAAAAACGAATAATTTTAGCAAAATTTCAATTTTTATCCTCTTTTTTTCCCTTAATTTTCCTTATTTTATCGAGATTTGACCGAAAAAAGCAAGAAAAACGAATAATTTCAGCGAAATTTCAATCTTTTTCCTCTTTTTTTCCCTTAATTTTCCTTATTTTATCGAGATTTGACCAAAAAAAGCAAGAAAAACGAATAATTATAGCGAAATTTCAATTTTTTTCCTGTTTTTTTCCTTCATTCTCCTCATTTAACGAGATTTGACCGAAAAAAGCAAGAAAAACGAATAATTTTAGCGAAATATCAGTTTTTATCCTCTTTTTTCCCTTAATTTTCCTTATTTTATCGAGATTTCATCGAAAAAAGCAAGAAAAACGAATAATTATAGCGAAATTTCAATTTTTTTCCTCTTTTTTTCCCTTAACTTTCCTTATTTTATCGAGATTTGACCGAAAAATCCAAGAAAAACGAATAATTTTAGCGAAATTTCTATTTTTTACCTCTTTTTTTCCCTTAATTTTCTTTGTTTTATCGAGATTTGACCGAAAAAAGCAAGAAAAACGAATAATTTTAGCGAAATTTCAATTTTTATCCTCTTTTTTTCCCTTAATTTTCCTTATTTTATCGAGATTTGACCGAAAAAAGCAAGAAAAACGAATAATTTTAGCGAAATTTCAATCTTTTTCCACTTTTTTTTCCTTAATTTTCCTTATTTTATCGAGATTTGACCAAAAAAAGCAAGAAAAACGAATAATTATAGCGAAATTTTAATTTTTTTCCTCTT
The DNA here is from genome assembly GCA_947579665.1 of Sympetrum striolatum. NCBI lineage: Eukaryota > Metazoa > Arthropoda > Insecta > Odonata > Libellulidae > Sympetrum > Sympetrum striolatum. The sequence goes on from CANPUZ010000273.1 coordinate 70,261, forward strand.
TTTTTCCTTCATTCTCCTCATTTAACGAGATTTGACCGAAAAAAGCAAGAATAACGAATAATTTTAGCGAAATTTCAATTTTTTTCCTCTTTTTTTCCCTTAATTTTCCTTATTTTATCGAGATTTGACCGAAAAAAGCAAGAAAAAAGAATAATTTTAGCGAAATTTCAATTTTTATCCTCTTTTTTCCATTAATTTTCCTTATTTAATCGAGATTTCATCGAAAAAAGCAAGAAAAACGAAAAATTATAGCGAAATTTCAATTTTTTTCCTCTTTTTTTCCCTTAACTTTCCTTATTTTATCGAGATTTGACCGAAAAAAGCAAGAAAAACGAATAATTTTAGCGAAATATCAATTTTTATCCTCTTTTTTCCCTGAATTTTCCTTATTTTATTGAGATTTCATCGAAAAAAGGAAGAAAAACGAATAATTTTCGCGAAATTTCAAATTTTTTCCTCTTTTTTTCCCTTAATTTTCCTTATTTTATCGAGATTTGACCGAAAAAAGCAAAAAAAACGAATAATTTTAGCGAAATTTCTATTTTTTACGTCTTTTTTTTCCTTAATTTTCCTTGTTTTATCGAGATTTGACCGAAAAAAGCTAGAAAAACGAATAATTTTTGCAAAATTTCAATTTTTATCCTCTTTTATTCCCTTAATTTTCCTTATTTTATCGAGATTTGACCGAAAAAAGCAAGAAAAACGAATAATTTTAGCGAAATTTCAATCTTTTTCCCCTTTTTTTCCCTTAATTTACCTTATTTTATCGAGATTTGACCAAAAAAAGCAAGAAAAACGAATAATTATAGCGAAATTTCAATTTTTTTCCTCTTTTTTTCCTTCATTCTCCTCATTTAACGAGATTTGACCGAAAAAAGCAAGAAAAACGAATAATTTTAGCGAAATATCAGTTTTTATCCTCTTTTTTCCCTTAATTTTCCTTATTTTATCGAGATTTCATCGAAAAAAGCAAGAAAAACGAATAATTATAGCGAAATTTCAATTTTTTTCCTCTTTTTTTCCCTTAACTTTCCTTATTTTATCGAGATTTGACCGAAAAATCCAAGAAAAACGAATAATTTCAGCGAAATGTCTATTTTTTACCTCTTTTTTTCCCTTAATTTTCTTTGTTTTATCGAGATTTTACCGAAAAAAGCAAGAAAAACGAATAATTTTAGCAAAATTTCAATTTTTATCCTCTTTTTTTCCCTTAATTTTCCTTATTTTATCGAGATTTGTCCGAAAAAAGCAAGAAAAACGAATAATTTTAGCGAAATTTCAATCTTTTTCCACTTTTTTCCCTTAATTTTCCTTATTTTATCGAGATTTGACCAAAAAAAGCAAGAAAAACGAATAATTATAGCGAAATTTCAATTTTTTTCCTCTTTTTTTCCTTCATTCTCCTCATTTAAAGAGATTTGACCGAAAAAAGCAAGAAAAACGAATAATTTTAGCGAAATATCAATTATTATCCTCTTTCTTCCCTTTATTTTCCTTATTTTATCGAGATTTCATCGAAAAAAGCAAGAAAGACGAAAAATTATAGCGAAATTTCAATTTTTTTCCCTTAATTTTCCTTGTTTTATCGAGATTTGACCGAAAAAAGCAAGAAAAACGAATATAATTTTAGCGAAATTTCAATTTTTATCCTCTTTTTTTCCCTTAATTTTCCTTATTTTATCGAGATTTGACCGAAAAAAGCAAGAAAAACGAATAATTTTAGCGAAATTTCAATCTTTTTCCTCTTTTTTTCCCTTAATTTTCCTTATTTTATCGAGATTTGACCGAAAAAAGCAAGAAAAACGAATAATTATAGCGAAATTTCAATTTTTTTCCTCTTTTTTTCCTTTATTCTCCTCATTTAACGAGATTTGACCGAAAAAGCAAGAAAAACGAATAATTTTAGCGAAATATCAATTTTTATCCTCTTTTTTCCCTTAATTTTCCTTATTTTATCGAGATTTGACCGAAGAAAGCAAGAAAAACGAATAATTTTAGCGAAATTTCAATTTTTATCCTCTTTTTTTCCCTTAATTTTCTTTATTTTATCGAGATTTGACCGAAAAAAGTAAGAAAAACGAATAATTTTAGCGAGATATCAATTTTAATCCTCTTTTTTCCCTTAGTTTTCCTTATTTTATCGAGATTTCATCGAAAAAAGCAAGAAAAACGAATAATTATGGCGAAATTTCAATTTTTTTCCTCTTTTTTTCCCTTAACTTTCCTTATTTTATCGAGATTTGACCGAAACATGCAAGAAAAACGAATAATTTTAGCGAAATTTTTATTTTTTACCTCTTTTTTTCCCTTAATTTTCCCTTTTTTATCGAGATTTGACCGAAAAAAGGCAAGAAAAACGAATAATTTTAGCGAAATTTCAATCTACTTCCTCTTTTTTCCCTTAATTTTCCTTATTTTATCGAGATTTGACCAAAAAAAGCAAGAAAAACGAATAATTTTAGCGAAATTTCAATTTTTATCCTCTTTTTTTCCCTTAATTTTCCTTATTTTATCGAGATTTGACCGAAAAAAGCAAGAAAAACGAATAATTTTAACGAAATTTCAATCTTCTTCCTCTATTTTTCCCTTAATTTTCCTTATTTTATCGAGATTTGAACAAAAAAAGCAAGAAAAACGAATAATTTTAGCGAAATTTCATTTTTTTCTCTTTTTTTCCCTTAATTTTCCTTATTTTATCGAGATTTGACCGAAAAAAGCAAGAAAAACGAATAATTTTAGCGAAATTTCAATTTTTTTCCTTTTTTTCCCTTAATTTTCCTTATTTTATCGAGATTTGACCGAAAAAAGCAAGAAAAACGAATAATTTTAGCGAAATTTCAATTTTTTTTCCTCTTTTCTTCCCTTAATTTTACTTATTTTATCGAGATTTGACCGAAGAAAGCAAGAAAAACGAATAATTTTAGCGAAATTTCAATTTTTTTCCTCTTTTTTTCCCTTAATTTTCCTTATTTTATCGAGATTTGACCGAAAAAAGCAAGAAAAACGAATACTTTTAGCGAAATTTCAATTTTTTTCCTTTTTTTCCCTTAATTTTCCTTATTTTATCGAGATTTGACCGAAAAAAGCAAGAAAAACGAATAATTTTAGCGAAATTTCAATCTTTTTCCTCTTTTTTTCCCTTAATTTTCCTTATTTTATCGAGATTTGACCGAAAAAAGCAAGAAAAACGAATAATTTTTGTGAAATTTCAATTTTTTTCCTCTTTTTTTCCCTTAATTTTCCTTATTTTATCGAGATTTGACCGAAAAAAGCAAGAAAAACGAATAATTTTAGAAAAATTACATTTTTTTCCTCTTTTTTTCCTTCATTCTCCTCATTTAACGAGATTTGACCGAAAAAAGCAAGAAAAACGAATAATTTTAGCGAAATATCAATTTTTATCCTCTTTTTTCCCTGAATTTTCCTTATTTTATCGAGATTTCATCGAAAAAAGCAAGAAAAACGAATAATTATAGCGAAATTTCAATTTTTTTCCTCTTTTTTTCCCTTAACTTTCCTTATTTTATCGAGATTTGACCGAAAAAAGCAAGAAAAACGAATAATTTTAGCGAAATTTCAATTTTTTTCCTCTTTTTTTCCGTTAATTTTCCTTATTTTATCGAGATTTGACCGAAAAAAGCAAGAAAAACGAATAATTTTAGCGAAATTTCAATTTTTATCCTCTTTTTTTCCCTTAATTTTCCTTATTTTATCGAGATTTGACCGAAAAAAGCAAGAAAAACGAATAATTTTCGCGAAATTTCAAATTTTTTCCTCTTTTTTTCCCTTAATTTTCCTTATTTTATCGAGATTTGACCGAAAAAAGCAAGAAAAACGAATAATTTTAGCGAAATTTCTATTTTTTACCTCTTTTTTTCCCTTAATTTTCCTACTTTTATCGAGATTTGACCGAAAAAAGCAAGAAAAACGAATAATTTTAGCGAAATTTCAATTTTTATCCTCTTTTTTTCCCTTAATTTTCCTTATTTTATCGAGATTTGACCGAAAAAAGCAAGAAAAAGGAATAATTTTAGCGAAATTTCAATCTTTTTCCTCTTTTTTTCCCTTAATTTTCCTTATTTTATCGAGATTTGACCAAAAAAAGCAAGAAAAACGAATAATTATAGCGAAATTTCAATTTTTTTCCTCTTTTTTTCCTTCATTCTCCTCATTTAACGAGATTTGACCGAAAAAAGCAAGAAACCGAATAATTTTAGCGAAATATCAATTTTTATCCTCTTTTTTCCCTTATTTTTCCTTATTTTATCGAGATTTCACCGAAAAAAGCAAGAAAAACGAAAAATTATAGCGAAATATCAATTTTTTTCCTCTTTTTTTCCCTTAACTTTCCTTATTTTATCGAGATTTGACCGAAAAATGCAAGAAAAACGAATAATTTTAGCGAAATTTCAATTTTATTCCTCTTTTTTTCCGTTAATTTTCCTTATTTTATCGAGATTTGACCGAAAAAAGCAAGAAAAACGAATACTTTTAGCGAAATTTATATTTTTTACCACTTATTTTCCCTTAATTTTCCTTGTTTTATCGAGATTTGACCGAAAAAAGCAAGAAAAACGAATAATTTTAGCGAAATTTCAATTTTTATCCTCTTTTTTTCCCTTAATTTTCCTTATTTTATCGAGATTTGACCGAAAAAAGCAAGAAAAACGAATAATTTTTGCGAAATTTCAATCTTTTTCCTCTTTTTTTCCCTTAATTTTCCTTATTTTATCGAGATTTGACCGAAAAAAGCAAGAAAAACGAATAATAATAGCGAAATTTCAATTTTTTTCCTCTTTTTTTCCTTCATTCTCCTCATTTAACGAGATTTGACCGAAAAAAGCAAGAAAAACGAATAATTTTAGCGAAATATCAATTTTTATCCTCTTTTTTCCCTTAATTTTCCTTATTTTATCGAGATTTGACCGAAAAAAGCAAGAAAAACGAATAATTTTAACGAAATTTCAATTTTTATCCTCTTTTTTTCCCTTAATTTTCCTTATTTTATCGAGATTTGACCGAAAAAAGCAAGAAAAACGAATAATTTTAGCAAAATATCAATTTTTATCCTCTTTTTTCTTTTAATTTTCCTTATATAATCGAGATTTCATCTAAAAAAGCAAGAAAAACGAATAATTATAGCGAAATATCAATTTTTTTCCTCTTTTTTTCCCTTAATTTTCCTTATTTTATTGAGATTTGACCGAAAAAAGCAAGAAAAACGAATAATTTTAGCGAAATTTCAATTTTTATCTTCTTTTTTTCCCTTAATTTTAAATTTTATCGAGATTTGACCGAAAAAAGCAAGAAAAACGAATAATTTTAGCGAAATTTCATTTTTATCCTCTTTTTTCCCTTAATTTTCCTTATTTTATCGAGATTTCATCTAAAAAAGCAAGAAAAACGAATAATTATAGCGAAATATCAATTTTTATCCTCTTTTTTCCCTTAATTTTCCTTATTTTATCGAGATTTGACCGAAAAAAGCAAGAAAAACGAATAATTATAGCGAAATTTTAATTTTTTTCCTCTTTTTTTCCCTTAATTTTCCTTATTTTATAGAGATTTGACCAAAAAAGCAAGAAAAACGAATATTTTAGCGAAATTTCAATTTTTTTCCTCTTTTTTTCCCTTAATTTTCCTTACTTTATCGAGATTTGACCGCAAAAAGCAAGAAAAACGAATAATTTTAGCGAAATTTCAATTTTTTTCCTCTTTTTTTCCCTTAATTTCACTTATTTTTATCGAGATTTGACCGAAAAAAGCAAGAAAAACGAATAATTTTAGCGATATTTCAATTTTTTTTCTCTTTTTTTCCCTTAATTTTCCTTATTTTTTCGAGATTTGACCGAAAAAAGCAAGAAAAACGAATAATTTTTGCGAAATATCAATTTTTATCTTCTTTTTTCCCTAAATTATCCTTATTTTATCGAGAATTGACCGAAAAAAGCAAGAAAAACGAATTATTTTAGCGAAATATTTATTTTTATCCTCTTTTTTCCCTAAATTTTCCTTATTTTATCGAGATTTGACCGAAAAAAGCAAGAAAAACGAATAATTTTAACGAAATATCAATTTTTATCCTCTTTTTTTCCCTTAATTTTACTTTTTTATCGAGATTTGACCGAAAAAAGCAAGAAAAACGAATAATTTTAACGAAATATCAATTTTTATCCTCTTTTTTTCCCTTAATTTTACTTTTTTATCAAAATTTGACCGAAAAAAAGCAAGAGAAACGAATAATTTTAGCGAAATTTCAATTTTTTTCCTCTTTTCTTCCCATAATTTTCCTTATTTTATCGAGATTTGACCGAAAAAGCAAGAAAAACGAATAATTTTAGCGAAATTTCAATTTTTTTTTTCATTCTGCTCATTTAACGAGATTTGACCAAAAAAAGCAAGAAAAACGAATAATTTTAGCGAAATTTCTATTTTTTACCTCTTTTTTTTCCCTTAATTTTCCTTGTTTTATCGAGATTTGACCGAAAAAAGCAAGAAAAACGAATAATTTTAGCGAAATTTCAATTTTTATCCTCTTTTTTCCCTTAATTATCCTTATTTTATCGAGATTTGACCGAAAAAAGCAAGAAAAACGAATTATTTTAGCGAAATATTTATTTTTATCCTCTTTTTTCCCTAAATTTTCCTTATTTTATCGAGATTTGACCGAAAAAAGCAAGAAAAACGAATAATTTTAACGAAATATCAATTTTTATCCTCTTTTTTTCCCTTAATTTTACTTTTTTGTCTAGATTTGACCGAAAAAAGCAAGAGAAACGAATAATTTTAGCGAAATTTCAATTTTTTTCCTCTTTTCTTCCCATAATTTTCCTTATTTTATCGAGATTTGACCGAAAAAGCAAGAAAAACGAATAATTTTAGCGAAATTTCAATTTTTTTTTTTCATTCTCCTCATTTAACGAGATTTGACCCAAAAAAGCAAGAAAAACGAAAATTTTTAGCGAAATTTCTATTTTTTACCTCTTTTTTTTCCCTTAATTTTCCTTGTTTCATCGAGATTTGACTGAAAAAAGCAAGAAAAACGAATAATTTTAGCGAAATTTCAATTTTTTTTCCTCTTTTTTTCCATTAATTTTCCTTATTTTATCGAGATTTGACCGAAAAAAGCAAGAAAAACGAATAATTTTTGCGAAATTTCAATCTTTTTCCTCTTTTTTTCCCTTAATTTTCCTTATTTTATCGAGATTTGACCGAAAAAAGCAAGAAAAAGGAATAATTATAGCGAAATTTCAATTTTTTTCCTGTTTTTTTCCTTCATTCTCCTCATTTAACGAGATTTGACCGAAAAAAGCAAGAAAAACGAATAATTTTAGCGAAATATCAATTTTTATCCTCTTTTTTCCCTTAATTTTCCTTATTTTATCGAGATTTCATCGAAAAAAGAGCAACGAAAACGGAAAATTTTAGCGAAATTTCAATTTTTTTCTTCTTTTTTGCCTTAATTTCCATTTTTTATCCAGAAACGATCAAAAAAGAGCAGAGAAAACGGAAAATTTTAGTGAAATTTCAATTTTTTTCCTCTTTTTTGCCTTAATTTTCATTATTTTATCCAGAAACGATCAAAAAAAGTAGAGAAAACGGAAAATTTTAGCGAAATTTCAATTTTCTTCATCTTTTTTGCCATAATTCTCATTATTTTATCCAGAAACGATCAAAAAAGTGCAGAGAAAACGGAAAATATTAGCAAAATTTCAATTTTTTTCCGCTTTTTTTCCTTAATTTTCATTATTTTACACAGAAAGGATCAAAAAAGAGCAACGAAAACGGAAAATTTTAGCGAAATTTCAATTTTTTTCCTCTTTTTTGCCTTAATTTTCATTATTTTATCCAGAAACGAGCAAAAAAGAGCAACGAAAACGGAAAATTTTAGCGAAATTTCAATTTTTTTCCTCTTTTTTGCCTTAATTTTCATTATTTTATCCAGAAACGAACAAAAAAAGCAAAGAAAACGGAAAATTTTAGGGAAATTGTAATTTTTTTCCTCTTTTTTGCCTTAATTTTCATTATTTTATATAGAAACGATCAAAAAAGAGCAACGAAAACGGAAAATTTTAGCGTAATTTCAATTTTTTTCTTCTTTTTTGCCTTAATTTCCATTTTTTTATCCAGAAACGATCAAAAAAGAGCAGAGAAAACGGAAAATTTTAGCGAAATTTCAATTTTTTTTCCTTTTTTTGCCTTAATTTTCATTATTTTATCCAGAAACGATCAAAAAAAAGAAACGAAAACGGAAAATTTTGGCGAAATTTCAATTTTTTTCCTCTTTTTTGCCTTAATTTCCATTTTTTTATCCAGAAACGATCAAAAAAGAGTAGAGAAAACGGAAAATTTTAGCTAAATTTCATTTTTTTCCTCTTTTTTGGCTTAATTTTCATTATTTTATCCAGAAACGATCAAAAAAGAGCAGAGAAAACGGAAAATTTTAGCGAAATTTCAATTTTCTTCCTCTTTTTTGCCATAATTCTCATTATTTTATCCAGAAACGATCAAAAAAGTGCAGAGAAAACGGAAAATATTAGCGAAATTTCAATTTTTTTCCTCTTTTTTGCCTTAATTTTCATTATTTTACACAGAAAGGATCAAAAAAGAGCAACGAAAACAGAAAATATTAGCGAAATTTCAATTTTTTTCCTCTTTTTTGCCTTAATTTTCATTATTTTATCTAGAAACGATCAAAAAAGAGAAGAAAAAACGGAAAATTTTAGCGAAATTTCAATTTTTTTCCTCCTTTTTTCCTTAATTTCCATTTTTTTATACAGAAACGATCAAAAAAAGCAGAAAAAACGGAAAACTCTTGCGAAATTGTAATTTTTTTCCTCTTTTTATCCTTAATTTTCATTATTTTATCTAGAAACGATCAAAAAAGAGCAACGAAAACGAAAAATTTTAGCGAAATTTCAATTTTTTTCTTCTTTTTTGCCTTAATTTCCAATTTTTTTATGCAGAAACGATCAAAAAAGAGCAGAGAAAACGGAAAATTTTAGTGAAATTTCAATTTTCTTCCTCTTTTTTGCCTTAATTTTTATTATTTTATCCAGAAACGATCAAAAAAAAGGAACGAAAACGGAAAATGTTGGCGAAATTTCAATATTTTTCCTCTTTTTTGCCTTAATTTACATTTTTTTATCCAGAAACGATCAAAAAAGAGCAGAGAAAACGGAAAATTTTAGCGAAATTTCAATTTTTTTCCTCTTTTTTGGCTTAATATTCATTAATTTATCCAGAAACGAACAAAAAAAGCAGAGAAAACGGAAAATATTAGCGAAATTTCAATTTTTTCCACTTTTTTGCCTTAATTTTCATTATTTTACACAGAAAGGATCAATAAAGAGCAACGAAAACGGTAAATTTTAGCGTAATTTCAATTTTTTTCCTCTTTTTTGCCTTAATTTTCATTATTTTATCCAGAAACGGTCAAATAAGAGCAACGAAAACGGAAAATTTTAGTGAAATCTCAATTTTTTTCCTCTCTTTTGCCTTAATTTTCAATATTTTATTCAGAAACGAGCAAAATAGAGCAACGAAAACGGAAAATTTTAGCGAAATTTCAATTTTTTTTTTTATCTTTTTTGCATAAATTTTCATTTTTTTATCCAGAAACGATCAAAAAAGAGCAGAGAAAAAGGAAAATTTTAGCGAAATTTTAATTTTTTTCCTCTATTTTGCCTTAATTTTCATTATTTTATCCAGAAACGATCAAAAAAGAGAAGAGAAAACGGAAAATTTTAGCGAAATTTTAATTTTTTTCCTCCTTTTTGCCTTAATTTCCATTTTTTTATACAGAAACGAACAAAAAATGCAGAAAAAAACGGAAAATTTTAGCGAATTTGTAATTTTTTCTCTCTTTTTTGGCTTAATTTTCATTATTTTATCTAGAAACGATCAAAAAAGAGCAACGAAATCGGAAAATTTTAGCGAAATTTCAATTTTTTTCTTCTTTTTTGCCTTAATTTCCATTTTTTTATCCAGAAACGATCAAAAAAGAGCAGAGAAAACGGAAAATTTTAGTGAAATTTCAATTTTTTTCCTCTTTTTTGCCTTAATTTTCATTATTTTATCCAGAAACGATCAAAAAAAAGAAACGAAAACGGAAAATTTTGGCGAAATTTCAATTTTTTTCCTCTTTTTTGCCTAAATTTCCATATTTTTATCCAGAAACGATCAAAAAAGAGCAGAGAAAACGGAAAATTTTAGCGAAATTTCAATTTTTTTCCTCTTTTTTGCCTTAATTTTCATTA
>CANPUZ010000274.1:0-80043 GCA_947579665.1 Sympetrum striolatum
TTTTTTCGGTCAAATCTCGATAAAATAAGGAAAATTAAGGGAAAAAAAGAGGAAAAAAATAGAAATTTCGCTAAAATTATTCGTTTTTCTTGCTTTTTTCGGTCAAATATCGATAAAATAAGGAAAATTAAGGGAAAAAAAGAGGAAAAAAATTGAAATTTCGCTCAAATTATTCGTTTTTCTTGCTTTTTTCGGTCAAATCTCGATAAAATAAGGAAAATTAAGGTAAAAAAAGAGGAAAAAAATAGAAATTTCGCTAAAATTATTCCTTTTTCTTGCTTTTTTCGGTCAAATCTCGATAAAATAAGGAAAATTAAGGCAAAAAAGAGGAAAAAAATAGAAATTTCGCTAAAATTATTCGTTTTTCTTGCTTTTTTCGGTCAAATCTCGATAAAATGAGGAAAATTAAGGGAAAAAACGAGGATAAAAATTGATATTTCGCTAAAATTATTCGTTTTTCTTGCTTTTTTCGGTCAAATCTCGATAAAATAAGGAAAATTAAGGGAAAAAAAGAGGATAAAAATTGATATTTCGCTAAAATTATTCGTTTTTCTTGCTTTTTTCGGTCAAATCTCGATAAAATAAGGAAAATTAAGGGAAAAAAGAGGAAAAAAATAGAAATTTCGCTCAGATTATTCGTTTTTCTTGCTTTTTTCGGTCAAATCTCGATAAAATAAGGAAAATTAAGGGAAAAAAAGAGGAAAAAAATAGAAATTTCGCTAAAATTATTAGTTTTTCTTGCTTTTTTCGGTCAAATATCGATAAAATAAGGAAAATTAAGGATAAAAAAGAGGAAAAAAATCGAAATTTCGCTCAAATTATTCGTTTTTCTTGCTTTTTTCGTTCAAATCTCGATAAAGTAAGGAAAATTAAGGGAAAAAAAGAGGAAAAAAATTGAAATTTCGCTAAAATTATTCGTTTTTCTTGCTTTTTTCGGTCAAATCTCGATAAAATAAGGAAAATTAAGGGAAAAAGAGGAAAAAAATAGAAATTTCGCTAAAATTATTCGTTTTTCTTGCTTTTTTCGGTCAAATCTCGATAAAATAAGGAAAATTTAGGGAAAAAAAGACTAAAAAAATTGAAATTTCGCTAAAGTTATTCGTTTTTCTTGCTTTTTTTGGTCAAATCTCGATAAAATGAGGAAAATTAAGGGAAAAAACGAGGATAAAAATTGATATTTCGCTAAAATTATTCGTTTTTCTTGCTTTTTTCGGTCAAATATCGATAAAATAAGGAAAATTAAGGGAAAAAAAGAGGATAAAAATTGATATTTCGCTAAAATTATTCGTTTTTCTTGCTCTTTTCGGTCAAATATCGATAAAATAAGGAAAATTAAGGGAAAAAAGAGGATAAAAATTGATATTTCGCTAAAATTATTCGTTTTTCTTGCTTTTTTCGGTCAAATCTCGATAAAATAAGGAAAATTAAGGGAATAAAAGAGGATAAAAATTGATATTTCGCTAAAATTATTCGTTTTTCTTGCTTTTTTCGGACAAACCTCGATAAAATAAGGAAAATTAAGGGAAAAAAAGAGGAAAAAAATTGAAATTTCGCTAAAATTATTCGTTTTTCTTGCTTTTTTCGGTCAAATCTCGATAAAATAAGGAAAATTAAGGGAAAAAAAGAGGAAAAAAATAGAAATTTCGCAAAAATTATTAGTTTTTCTTGCTTTTTTCGGTCAAATATCGATAAAATAAGGAAAATTAAGGGTAAAAAAGAGGAAAAAAATTGAAATTTCGCTCAGATTATTCGTTTTTCTTGCTTTTTTCGGTCAAATCTCGATAAAATAAGGAAAATTAAGGGAAAAAAAGAGGATAAAAATTGATATTTCGCTAAAATTATTCGTTTTTCTTGCTTTTCTCGGTCAAATCTCGATAAAATAAGGAAAATTAAGGGAAAAAAAGAGGAAAAAAATTTAAATTTCGCTAAAATTATTCGTTTTTCTTGCTTTTTTCGGTCAAATCTCCATAAAATAAGGAAAATTAAGGGAAAAAAAGAGGAAAAAAATTGAAATTTCGCTAAAATTATTCGTTTTTCTTGCCCTTTTCGGTCAAATCTCGTTAAATGATGAGAATGAAGGAAAAAAAGAGGAAAAAAATTGAAATTTCTTTAAAATTATCCGTTTTTCTTGCTTTTTTCGGTCAAATCTCGATAAAATAAGGAAAATTAAGGGAAAAAAAGAGGAGGAAAATTGAAATTTCGCTAAAATTATTCGTTTTTCTTGCTTTTTTCGGTCAAATCTCGATAAAATAAGGAAAATTAAGGGAAAAAAGAGGAAAAAAATAGAAATTTCGCTAAAATTATTCGTTTTTCTTGCTTTTTTCGGTCAAATCTCGATAAAATAAGGAAAATTAAGGTAAAAAAAGAGGAAAAAAATAGAAATTTCGCTAAAATTATTCCTTTTTCTTGCTTTTTTCGGTCAAATCTCGATAAAATAAGGAAAATTAAGGCAAAAAAGAGGAAAAAAATAGAAATTTCGCTAAAATTATTCGTTTTTCTTGCTTTTTTCGGTAAAATCTCGATAAAATAAGGAAAATTAAGGGTAAAAACGAGGATAAAAATTGATATTTTGCTAAAATTATTCGTTTTTCTTGCTATTTTCGGTCAAATATCGATAAAATAAGGAAAATCAAGGGAAAAAAGATAATAAAAATTGATATTTAGCTAAAATTATTCGTTTTTCTTGCTTTTTTCGGTCAAATCTCGATAAAATGTGGAAAATTAAGGGAAAAAAAGACAACAAAAAATTGAAATTTCGCTAAAATTATTCGTTTTTCTTGCTTTTTTCGGTCAAATCTCGATAAAATAAGGAAAATTAAGGGAAAAGAAGAGGAAAAAAATTGAAATTTCGCTAAAATTATTCGTTTTTCTTGCTTTTTTCGGTCAAATCTCGATAAAATGAGGAAAATTAAGGGAAAAAACGAGGATAAAAATTGATATTTCGCTAAAATTATTCGTTTTTCTTGCTTTTTTCGGTCAAATATCGATAAAATAAGGAAAATTAAGGGAAAAAAAGAGTATAAAAATTGATATTTCGCTAAAATTATTCGTTTTTCTTGCTTTTTTCGGTCAAATCTCGATAGAATAAGGAAAATTAAGGGAATAAAAGAGGATAAAAATTGATATTTCGCTAAAATTATTCGTTTTTCTTGCTTTTTTCGGACAAACCTCGATAAAATAAGGAAAATTAAGGGAAAAAAAGAGGAAAAAAATTGAAATTTCGCTAAAATTATTCGTTTTTCTAGCTTTTTTCAGTCAAATCTCGATAAAATAAGGAAAATTAAGGGAAAAAAGAGGAAAAAAACAGAAATTTCGCTAAAATTATTCGTTTTTCTTGCTTTTTTCGGTCAAATCTCGATAAAATAAGGAAAATTAATGGTAAAAAAGAGGAAAAAAATTGAAATTTCGCTAAAATTATTCGTTTTTCTTGCTTTTTTCGGTCAAATCTCGATAAAATAAGGAAAATTAAGGGAAAAAAAGAGGATAAAAATTGATATTTCGCTAAAATTATTCGTTTTTCTTGCTTTTTTCGGTCAAATCTCGATAAAATAAGGAAAATTAAGGGAAAAAAGAGGAAAAAAATAGAAATTTCGCTAAAATTATTCGTTTTTCTTGCTTTTTTCGGTCAAATCTCGATAAAATAAGGAAAATTAATGGTAAAAAAGAGGAAAAAAATTGAAATTTCGCTAAAATTATTCGTTTTTCTTGCTTTTTTCGGTCAAATCTCGATAAAATAAGGAAAATTAAGGGAAAAAAAGAGGATAAAAATTGATATTTCGCTAAAATTATTCGTTTTTCTTGCTTTTTTCGGTCAAATCTCGATAAAATAAGGAAAATTAAGGGAAAAAAGAGGAAAAAAATAGAAATTTCGCTAAAATTATTCGTTTTTCTTGCTTTTTACGGTCAAATCTCGATAAAATAAGGAAAATTAAGGGTAAAAAAGAGGAAAAAAATTGAAATTTCGCTAAAATTATTCGTTTTTCTTGCTTTTTTCGGTCAAATCTCGATAAAATGAGGAAAATTAAGGGAAAAAACGAGGATAAAAATTGATATTTCGCTAAAATTATTCGTTTTTCTTGCTTTTTTCGGTCAAATATCGATAAAATAAGAAAAATCAAGGGAAAAAAGAAGATAAAAATTGATATATAGCTAAAATTATTCGTTTTTCTTGCTTTTTTCGGTCAAATCTCGATAAAATGTGGAAAATTAAGGGAAAAAAAGACTAAAAAAATTGAAATTTCGCTAAAATTATTCGTTTTTCTTGCTTTTTTCGGTCAAATCTCGATAAAATAAGGAAAATTAAGGGAATAAAAGAGGATAAAAATTGATATTTCGCTAAAATTATTCGTTTTTCTTGCTTTTTTCGGACAAACCTCGATAAAATAAGGAAAATTAAGGGAAAAAAAGAGGAAAAAAATTGAAATTTCGCTAAAATTATTCGTTTTTCTTGCTTTTTTCGGTCAAATATCGATAAAATAAGGAAAATTAAGGATAAAAAAGAGGAAAAAATCGAAATTCCGCTCAAATTATTCGTTTTTCTTGCTTTTTTCGTTCAAATCTCGATAAAATAAGGAAAATTAAGGGAAAAAAAGAGGAAAAAAATTGAAATTTCGCTAAAATTATTCGTTTTTCTTGCTTTTTTCGGTCAAATCTCGATAAAATAAGGAAAATTAAGGGAAAAAAGAGGAAAAAAATAGAAATTTCGCTAAAATTATTCGTTTTTCTTGCTTTTTTCGGTCAAATCTCGATAAAATAAGGAAAATTTAGGGAAAAAAAGACTAAAAAAATTGAAATTTCGCTAAAATTATTCGTTTTTCTTGCTTTTTTTGGTCAAATCTCGATAAAATGAGGAATATTAAGGGAAAAAAACGAGGATAAAAATTGATATTTCGCTAAAATTATTCGTTTTTCTTGCTTTTTTCGGTCAAATATCGATAAAATAAGGAAAATCAAGGGAAAAAAATAATAAAAATTGAAATTTCGCTAATATTATTCGTTTTTCTTGCTTTTTTTCGGTCAAATCTCGATAAAATAAGGAAAATTAAGGGAAAAAAGAGGAAAAAAATAGAAATTTCGCTAAAATTATTCGTTTTTCTTGCTTTTTTTCGGTCAAATCTCGATAAAATAAGGAAAATTTAGGGAAAAAAAGACTAAAAAAATTGAAATTTCGCTAAAGTTATTCGTTTTTCTTGCTTTTTGTGGTCAAATCTCGATAAAATGAGGAAAATTAAGGGAAAAAACGAGGATAAAAATTGATATTTCGCTAAAATTATTCGTTTTTCTTGCTTTTTTCGGTCAAATATCGATAAAATAAGGAAAATCAAGGGAAAAAAATAATAAAAATTGAAATTTCGCTAATATTATTCGTTTTTCTTGCTTTTTTCGGTCAAATCTCGATAAAATAAGGAAAATTAAGGGAAAAAAGAGGAAAAAAATTGAAATTTCGCTAAAATTATTCGTTTTTCTTGCTTTTTTTGGTCAAATCTCGATAAAATGAGGAAAATTAAGGGAAAAAACGAGGATAAAAATTGATATTTCGCTAAAATTATTCGTTTTTCTTGCTTTTTTCGGTCAAATATCGATAAAATAAGGAAAATTAAGGGAAAAAAAGAGGATAAAAATTGATATTTCGCTAAAATTATTCGTTTTTCTTGCTTTTTTCGGTCAAATATCGATAAAATAAGGAAAATTAAGGGAAAAAAAGAGGATAAAAATTGATATTTCGCTAAAATTATTCGTTTTTCTTGCTTTTTTCGGTCAAATCTCGATAAAATAAGGAAAACTAAGGGAATAAAAGAGGATAAAAATTGATATTTCGCTAAAATTATTCGTTTTTCTTGCTTTTTTCGGACAAACCTCGATAAAATAAGGAAAATTAAGGGAAAAAAAGAGGAAAAAAATTGAAATTTCGCTAAAATTATTCGTTTTTCTTGCTTTTTTCGGTCAAATCTCGATAAAATAAGGAAAATTAAGGGAAAAAAAGAGGAAAAAAATAGAAATTTCGCAAAAATTATTAGTTTTTCTTGCTTTTTTCGGTCAAATATCGATAAAATAAGGAAAATTAAGGGTAAAAAAGAGGAAAAAAATTGAAATTTCGCTCAGATTATTCGTTTTTCTTGCTTTTTTCGGTCAAATCTCGATAAAATAAGGAAAATTAAGGGAAAAAAAGAGGAAAAAAATAGAAATTTCGCTAAAATTATTCGTTTTTCTTGCTTTTTTCGGTCAAATCTCGATAAAATGAGGAAAATTAAGGGAAAAAAAGAGGATAAAAATTGATATTTCGCTAAAATTATTCGTTTTTCTTGCTTTTCTCGGTCAAATCTCGATAAAATAAGGAAAATTAAGGGAAAAAAAGAGGAAAAAAATTTAAATTTCGCTAAAATTATTCGTTTTTCTTGCTTTTTTCGGTCAAATCTCCATAAAATAAGGAAAATTAAGGGAAAAAAAGAGGAAAAAAATTGAAATTTCGCTAAAATTATTCGTTTTTCTTGCCCTTTTCGGTCAAATCTCGTTAAATGATGAGAATGAAGGAAAAAAAGAGGAAAAAAATTGAAATTTCGCTAAAATTATTCGTTTTTCTTGCTTTTTTCGGTCAAATCTCGATAAAATAAGGAAAATTAAGGGAAAAAAAGAGGAAAAATATTGAAATTTTGCTAAAATTATTCGTTTTTCGGTCAAATCTCGATAAAATAAGGAAAATTAAGGGAAAAAAAGAGGAAAAAAATTGAAATTTCGCTAAAATTATCCGTTTTTCTTGCTTTTTTCGGTCAAATCTCGATAAAATAAGGAAAATTAAGGGAAAAAAAGAGGAAGAAAATTGAAATTTCGCTAAAATTATTCGTTTTTCTTGCTTTTTTCGGTCAAATCTCGATAAAATAAGGAAAATTAAGGGAAAAAAGAGGAAAAAAATAGAAATTTCGCTAAAATTATTCGTTTTTCTTGCTTTTTTCGGTCAAATCTCGATAAAATAAGGAAAATTAAGGGAAAAAAAGAGGAAAAAAATAGAAATTTCGCTAAAATTATTCGTTTTTCTTGCTTTTTTCGGTCAAATATCGATAAAATAAGGAAAATTAAGGGTAAAAAAGAGGAAAAAAATTGAAATTTCGCTCAAATTATTCGTTTTTCTTGCTTTTTTCGGTCAAATCTCGATAAAATAAGGAAAATTAAGGTAAAAAAAGAGGAAAAAATAGAAATTTCGCTAAAATTATTCCTTTTTCTTGCTTTTTTCGGTCAAATCTCGATAAAATAAGGAAAATTAAGGCAAAAAAGAGGAAAAAAATAGAAATTTCGCTAAAATTATTCGTTTTTCTTGCTTTTTTCGGTAAAATCTCGATAAAATAAGGAAAATTAAGGGTAAAAACGAGGATAAAAATTGATATTTTGCTAAAATTATTCGTTTTTCTTGCTTTTTTCGGTCAAATATCGATAAAATGTGGAAAATTAAGGGAAAAAAAGACAACAAAAAATTGAAATTTCGCTAAAATTATTCGTTTTTCTTGCTTTTTTCGGTCAAATCTCGATAAAATAAGGAAAATTAAGGGAAAAAAAGAGGAAAAAAATAGAAATTTCGCTAAAATTATTCGTTTTTCTTGCTTTTTTCGGTCAAATATCGATAAAATAAGGAAAATTAAGGGTAAAAAAGAGGAAAAAAATTGAAATTTCGCTCAAATTATTCGTTTTTCTTGCTTTTTTCGGTCAAATCTCGATAAAATAAGGAAAATTTAGGTAAAAAAAGAGGAAAAAAATAGAAATTTCGCTAAAATTGTTCCTTTTTCTTGCTTTTTTCGGTCAAATCTCGATAAAATAAGGAAAATTAAGGCAAAAAAGAGGAAAAAAATAGAAATTTCGCTAAAATTATTCGTTTTTCTTGCTTTTTTCGGTCAAATCTCGATAAAATGAGGAAAATTAAGGGAAAAAACGAGGATAAAAATTGATATTTCGCTAAAATTATTCGTTTTTCTTGCTTTTTTCGGTCAAATCTCGATAAAATAAGGAAAATTAAGGGAAAAAAAGAGGATAAAAATTGATATTTCGCTAAAATTATTCGTTTTTCTTGCTTTTTTCGGTCAAATCTCGATAAAATAAGGAAAATTAAGGGAAAAAAAGAGGAAAAAAATAGAAATTTCGCTCAGATTATTCGTTTTTCTTGCTTTTTTCGGTCAAATCTCGATAAAATAAGGAAAATTAAGGGAAAAAAAGAGGAAAAAAATAGAAATTTCGCTAAAATTATTAGTTTTTCTTGCTTTTTTCGGTCAAATATCGATAAAATAAGGAAAATTAAGGATAAAAAAGAGGAAAAAAATCGAAATTTCGCTCAAATTATTCGTTTTTCTTGCTTTTTTCGTTCAAATCTCGATAAAGTAAGGAAAATTAAGGGAAAAAAAGAGGAAAAAAATTGAAATTTCGCTAAAATTATTCGTTTTTCTTGCTTTTTTCGGTCAAATCTCGATAAAATAAGGAAAATTAAGGGAAAAAGAGGAAAAAAATAGAAATTTCGCTAAAATTATTCGTTTTTCTTGCTTTTTTCGGTCAAATCTCGATAAAATAAGGAAAATTTAGGGAAAAAAAGACTAAAAAAATTGAAATTTCGCTAAAGTTATTCGTTTTTCTTGCTTTTTTTGGTCAAATCTCGATAAAATGAGGAAAATTAAGGGAAAAAACGAGGATAAAAATTGATATTTCGCTAAAATTATTCGTTTTTCTTGCTTTTTTCGGTCAAATATCGATAAAATAAGGAAAATTAAGGGAAAAAAAGAGGATAAAAATTGATATTTCGCTAAAATTATTCGTTTTTCTTGCTCTTTTCGGTCAAATATCGATAAAATAAGGAAAATTAAGGGAAAAAAAGAGGATAAAAATTGATATTTCGCTAAAATTATTCGTTTTTCTTGCTTTTTTCGGTCAAATCTCGATAAAATAAGGAAAATTAAGGGAATAAAAGAGGATAAAAATTGATATTTCGCTAAAATTATTCGTTTTTCTTGCTTTTTTCGGACAAACCTCGATAAAATAAGGAAAATTAAGGGAAAAAAAGAGGAAAAAAATTGAAATTTCGCTAAAATTATTCGTTTTTCTTGCTTTTTTCGGTCAAATCTCGATAAAATAAGGAAAATTAAGGGAAAAAAAGAGGAAAAAAATAGAAATTTCGCAAAAATTATTAGTTTTTCTTGCTTTTTTCGGTCAAATATCGATAAAATAAGGAAAATTAAGGGTAAAAAAGAGGAAAAAAATTGAAATTTCGCTCAGATTATTCGTTTTTCTTGCTTTTTTCGGTCAAATCTCGATAAAATAAGGAAAATTAAGGGAAAAAAAGAGGATAAAAATTGATATTTCGCTAAAATTATTCGTTTTTCTTGCTTTTCTCGGTCAAATCTCGATAAAATAAGGAAAATTAAGGGAAAAAAAGAGGAAAAAAATTTAAATTTCGCTAAAATTATTCGTTTTTCTTGCTTTTTTCGGTCAAATCTCCATAAAATAAGGAAAATTAAGGGAAAAAAAGAGGAAAAAAATTGAAATTTCGCTAAAATTATTCGTTTTTCTTGCCCTTTTCGGTCAAATCTCGTTAAATGATGAGAATGAAGGAAAAAAAGAGGAAAAAAATTGAAATTTCTTTAAAATTATCCGTTTTTCTTGCTTTTTTCGGTCAAATCTCGATAAAATAAGGAAAATTAAGGGAAAAAAAGAGGAGGAAAATTGAAATTTCGCTAAAATTATTCGTTTTTCTTGCTTTTTTCGGTCAAATCTCGATAAAATAAGGAAAATTAAGGGAAAAAAGAGGAAAAAAATAGAAATTTCGCTAAAATTATTCGTTTTTCTTGCTTTTTTCGGTCAAATCTCGATAAAATAAGGAAAATTAAGGTAAAAAAAGAGGAAAAAAATAGAAATTTCGCTAAAATTATTCCTTTTTCTTGCTTTTTTCGGTCAAATCTCGATAAAATAAGGAAAATTAAGGCAAAAAAGAGGAAAAAAATAGAAATTTCGCTAAAATTATTCGTTTTTCTTGCTTTTTTCGGTAAAATCTCGATAAAATAAGGAAAATTAAGGGTAAAAACGAGGATAAAAATTGATATTTTGCTAAAATTATTCGTTTTTCTTGCTATTTTCGGTCAAATATCGATAAAATAAGGAAAATCAAGGGAAAAAAGATAATAAAAATTGATATTTCGCTAAAATTATTCGTTTTTCTTGCTTTTTTCGGTCAAATCTCGATAAAATGTGGAAAATTAAGGGAAAAAAAGACAACAAAAAATTGAAATTTCGCTAAAATTATTCGTTTTTCTTGCTTTTTTCGGTCAAATCTCGATAAAATAAGGAAAATTAAGGGAAAAGAAGAGGAAAAAAATTGAAATTTCGCTAAAATTATTCGTTTTTCTTGCTTTTTTCGGTCAAATCTCGATAAAATGAGGAAAATTAAGGGAAAAAACGAGGATAAAAATTGATATTTCGCTAAAATTATTCGTTTTTCTTGCTTTTTTCGGTCAAATATCGATAAAATAAGGAAAATTAAGGGAAAAAAAGAGTATAAAAATTGATATTTCGCTAAAATTATTCGTTTTTTCTTGCTTTTTTCGGTCAAATCTCGATAGAATAAGGAAAATTAAGGGAATAAAAGAGGATAAAAATTGATATTTCGCTAAAATTATTCGTTTTTCTTGCTTTTTTTGGACAAACCTCGATAAAATAAGGAAAATTAAGGGAAAAAAAGAGGAAAAAAATTGAAATTTCGCTAAAATTATTCGTTTTTCTAGCTTTTTTCAGTCAAATCTCGATAAAATAAGGAAAATTAAGGGAAAAAAGAGGAAAAAAAACAGAAATTTCGCTAAAATTATTCGTTTTTCTTGCTTTTTTCGGTCAAATCTCGATAAAATAAGGAAAATTAATGGTAAAAAAGAGGAAAAAAATTGAAATTTCGCTAAAATTATTCGTTTTTCTTGCTTTTTTCGGTCAAATCTCGATAAAATAAGGAAAATTAAGGGAAAAAAAGAGGATAAAAATTGATATTTCGCTAAAATTATTCGTTTTTCTTGCTTTTTTCGGTCAAATCTCGATAAAATAAGGAAAATTAAGGGAAAAAAGAGGAAAAAAATAGAAATTTCGCTAAAATTATTCGTTTTTCTTGCTTTTTACGGTCAAATCTCGATAAAATAAGGAAAATTAAGGGTAAAAAAGAGGAAAAAAATTGAAATTTCGCTAAAATTATTCGTTTTTCTTGCTTTTTTCGGTCAAATCTCGATAAAATGAGGAAAATTAAGGGAAAAAACGAGGATAAAAATTGATATTTCGCTAAAATTATTCGTTTTTCTTGCTTTTTTCGGTCAAATATCGATAAAATAAGAAAAATCAAGGGAAAAAAGAAGATAAAAATTGATATATAGCTAAAATTATTCGTTTTTCTTGCTTTTTTCGGTCAAATCTCGATAAAATGTGGAAAATTAAGGGAAAAAAAGACTAAAAAAATTGAAATTTCGCTAAAATTATTCGTTTTTCTTGCTTTTTTCGGTCAAATCTCGATAAAATAAGGAAAATTAAGGGAATAAAAGAGGATAAAAATTGATATTTCGCTAAAATTATTCGTTTTTCTTGCTTTTTTCGGACAAACCTCGATAAAATAAGGAAAATTAAGGGAAAAAAAGAGGAAAAAAATTGAAATTTCGCTAAAATTATTCGTTTTTCTTGCTTTTTTCGGTCAAATATCGATAAAATAAGGAAAATTAAGGATAAAAAAGAGGAAAAAATCGAAATTCCGCTCAAATTATTCGTTTTTCTTGCTTTTTTCGTTCAAATCTCGATAAAATAAGGAAAATTAAGGGAAAAAAAGAGGAAAAAAATTGAAATTTCGCTAAAATTATTCGTTTTTCTTGCTTTTTTCGGTCAAATCTCGATAAAATAAGGAAAATTAAGGGAAAAAAGAGGAAAAAAATAGAAATTTCGCTAAAATTATTCGTTTTTCTTGCTTTTTTCGGTCAAATCTCGATAAAATAAGGAAAATTTAGGGAAAAAAAGACTAAAAAAATTGAAATTTCGCTAAAATTATTCGTTTTTCTTGCTTTTTTTGGTCAAATCTCGATAAAATGAGGAATATTAAGGGAAAAAACGAGGATAAAAATTGATATTTCGCTAAAATTATTCGTTTTTCTTGCTTTTTTCGGTCAAATATCGATAAAATAAGGAAAATCAAGGGAAAAAAAATAATAAAAATTGAAATTTCGCTAATATTATTCGTTTTTCTTGCTTTTTTCGGTCAAATCTCGATAAAATAAGGAAAATTAAGGGAAAAAAGAGGAAAAAAATTGAAATTTCGCTAAAATTATTCGTTTTTCTTGCTTTTTTAGGTCAAATCTCGATAAAATAAGGAAAATTAAGGGAAAAAAAGAGGATAAAAATTGATATTTCGCTAAAATTATTCGTTTTTCTTGCTTTTTTTGGTCAAATATCGATAAAATAAGGAAAATTAAGGGAAAAAAAGAGGATAAAAATTGATATTTCGCTAAAATTATTCGTTTTTCTTGCTTTTTTCGGTCAAATCTCGATAAAATAAGGAAAATTAAGGGTATAAAAGAGGATAAAAATTGATATTTCGCTAAAATTATTCGTTTTTCTTGCTTTTTTCGGACAAACCTCGATAAAATAAGGAAAATTAAGGGAAAAAAAGTGGAAAAAAAATTGAAATTTCGCTAAAATTATTCGTTTTTCTTGCTTTTTTCGGTCAAATATCGATAAAATAAGGAAAATCAAGGGAAAAAAATAATAAAAATTGAAATTTCGCTAATATTATTCGTTTTTCTTGCTTTTTTCGGTCAAATATCAATAAAATAAGGAAAATTAAGGGAAAAAAAGAGGATAAAAATTGATATTTCGCTAAAATTATTCGTTTTTCTTGCTTTTTTCGGTCAAATATCGATAAAATAAGGAAAATTAAGGGAAAAAAAGAGGATAAAAATTGATATTTCGCTAAAATTATTCGTTTTTCTTGCTTTTTTCGGTCAAATATCGATAAAATAAGGAAAATTAAGGGAAAAAAAGAGGATAAAAATTGATATTTCGCTAAAATTATTCGTTTTTCTTGCTTTTTTCGGTCAAATATCGATAAAATAAGGAAAATTAAGGGAAAAAAAGAGGATAAAAATTGATATTTCGCTAAAATTATCCTTTTTTCTTGCTTTTTTCGGTCAAATCTCGATAAAATAAGGAAAATTAAGGGAATAAAAGAGGATAAAAATTGATATTTCGCTAAAATTATTCGTTTTTCTTGCTTTTTTCGGACAAACCTCGATAAAATAAGGAAAATTAAGGGAAAAAAAGAGGAAAAAATTTGAAATTTCGCTAAAATTATTCGTTTTTCTTGCTTTTTTCGGTCAAATCTCGATAAAATAAGGAAAATTAAGGGAAAAAAAGAGGAAAAAAATAGAAATTTCGCAAAAATTATTAGTTTTTCTTGCTTTTTTCGGTCAAATATCGATAAAATAAGGAAAATTAAGGGTAAAAAAGAGGAAAAAAATTGAAATTTCGCTCAGATTATTCGTTTTTCTTGCTTTTTTCGGTCAAATCTCGATAAAATTAAGGGAAAAAAAGAGGAAAAAAATAGAAATTTCGCTAAAATTATTCGTTTTTCTTGCTTTTTTCGGTCAAATCTCGATAAAATAAGGAAAATTAAGGTAAAAAAGAGGAAAAAAATTGAAATTTCGCTAAAATTATTCGTTTTTCTTGCTTTTTTCGGTCAAATCTCGATAAAATAAGGAAAATTAAGGGAAAAAAAGAGGAAAAAAATTGAAAATTTGCTAAAATTATTCGTTTTTCGGTCAAATCTCGATAAAATAAGGAAAATTAAAGGAAAAAAAGAGGAAAAAAATTGAAATTTCGCTAAAATTATTCGTTTTTCTTGCTTTTTTCGGTCAAATCTCGATAAAATAAGGAAAATTAAGGGAAAAAAAGAGGAAGAAAATTGAAATTTCGCTAAAATTATTCGTTTTTCTTGCTTTTTTTCGGTCAAATCTCGATAAAATAAGGAAAATTAAGGGAAAAAAGAGGAAAAAAATAGAAATTTCGCTAAAATTATTCGTTTTTCTTGCTTTTTTCGGTCAAATCTCGATAAAATAAGGAAAATTAAGGGAAAAAAAGTGGAAAAAAAATTGAAATTTCGCTAAAATTATTCGTTTTTCTTGCTTTTTTTGGTCAAATCTCGATAAAATGAGGAAAATTAAGGGAAAAAACGAGGATAAAAATTGATATTTCGCTAAAATTATTCGTTTTTCTTGCTTTTTTCGGTCAAATATCGATAAAATAAGGAAAATTAAGGGAAAAAAAGAGGATAAAAATTGATATTTCGCTAAAATTATTCGTTTTTCTTGCTTTTTTCGGTCAAATCTCGATAGAATAAGAAAAATTAAGGGAATAAAAGAGGATAAAAATTGATATTTCGCTAAAATTATTCGTTTTTCTTGCTTTTTTCGGACAAACCTCGATAAAATAAGGAAAATTAAGGGAAAAAAAGAGGAAAAAGATTGAAATTTCGCTAAAATTATTCGTTTTTCTAGCTTTTTTCGGTCAAATCTCGATAAAATAAGGAAAATTAAGGGAAAAAAGAGGAAAAAAGCAGAAATTTCGCTAAAATTATTCGTTTTTCTTGCTTTTTTCGGTCAAATATCGATAAAATAAGGAAAATTAAGGGTAAAAAAGAGGAAAAAAATGGAAATTTCGCTCAAATTATTCGTTTTTCTTGCTTTTTTCGGTCAAATCTCGATATAATAAGGAAAATTAAGGGAAAAAAAGAGGAAAAAAATAGAAATTTCGCTAAAATTATTCGTTTTTCTTGCTTTTTTCGGTCAAATCTCGATAAAATAAGGAAAATTAAGGGAAAAAAGAGGAAAAAAATAGAAATTTCGCTAAAATTATTCGTTTTTCTTGCTTTTTTCGGTAAAATCTCGATAAAATAAGGAAAATTAAGGGTAAAAAACGAGGATAAAAATTGATATTTCGCTAAAATTATTCGTTTTTCTTGCTTTTTTCGGTCAAATATCGATAAAATAAGGAAAATCAAGGGAAAAAAGATAATAAAAATTGATATTTAGCTAAAATTATTCGTTTTTCTTGCTTTTTTTGGTCAAATCTCGATAAAATGTGGAAAATTAAGGGAAAAAAAGACAAAAAAAAATTGAAATTTCGCTAAAATTATTCGTATTTCTTGCTTTTTTCGGTCAAATCTCGATAAAATAAGGAAAATTAAGGGAAAAAAAGAGGAAAAAAATTGAAATTTCGCTAAAATTATTCGTTTTTCTTGCTTTTTTCGGTCAAATCTCGATAAAATAAGGAAAATTAATGGTAAAAAAGAGGAAAAAAAATTGAAATTTCGCTAAAATTATTCGTTTTTCTTGCTTTTTTCGGTCAAATCTCGATAAAATAAGGAAAATTAAGGGAAAAAAAGAGGATAAAAATTGATATTTCGCTAAAATTATTCGTTTTTCTTGCTTTTTTCGGTCAAATCTCGATAAAATAAGGAAAATTAAGGGAAAAAAGAGGAAAAAAATAGAAATTTCGCTAAAATTATTCGTTTTTCTTGCTTTTTACGGTCAAATCTCGATAAAATAAGGAAAATTAAGGGTAAAAAAGAGGAAAAAAATTGAAATTTCAATAAAATTATTCGTTTTTCTTGCTTTTTTCGGTCAAATCTCGATAAAATGAGGAAAATTAAGGGAAAAAACGAGGATAAAAATTGATATTTCGCTAAAATTATTCGTTTTTCTTGCTTTTTTCGGTCAAATATCGATAAAATAAGAAAAATCAAGGGAAAAAAAGAAGATAAAAATTGATATATAGCTAAAATTATTCGTTTTTCTTGCTTTTTTTCGGTCAAATCTCGATAAAATGTGGAAAATTAAGGGAAAAAAAGACTAAAAAAATTGAAATTTCGCTAAAATTATTCGTTTTTCTTGCTTTTTTCGGTCAAATCTCGATAAAATAAGGAAAATTAAGGGAATAAAAGAGGATAAAAATTGATATTTCGCTAAAATTATTCGTTTTTCTTGCTTTTTTCGGACAAACCTCGATAAAATAAGGAAAATTAAGGGAAAAAAAGAGGAAAAAAATTGAAATTTCGCTAAAATTATTCGTTTTTCTTGCTTTTTTCGGTCAAATATCGATAAAATAAGGAAAATTAAGGATAAAAAAGAGGAAAAAATCGAAATTCCGCTCAAATTATTCGTTTTTCTTGCTTTTTTCGTTCAAATCTCGATAAAATAAGGAAAATTAAGGGAAAAAAAGAGGAAAAAAATTGAAATTTCGCTAAAATTATTCGTTTTTCTTGCTTTTTTCGGTCAAATCTCGATAAAATAAGGAAAATTAAGGGAAAAAAGAGGAAAAAAATAGAAATTTCGCTAAAATTATTCGTTTTTCTTGCTTTTTTCGGTCAAATCTCGATAAAATAAGGAAAATTTAGGGAAAAAAAGACTAAAAAAATTGAAATTTCGCTAAAATTATTCGTTTTTCTTGCTTTTTTTGGTCAAATCTCGATAAAATGAGGAATATTAAGGGAAAAAACGAGGATAAAAATTGATATTTCGCTAAAATTATTCGTTTTTCTTGCTTTTTTCGGTCAAATATCGATAAAATAAGGAAAATCAAGGGAAAAAAATAATAAAAATTGAAATTTCGCTAATATTATTCGTTTTTCTTGCTTTTTTCGGTCAAATCTCGATAAAATAAGGAAAATTAAGGGAAAAAAGAGGAAAAAAATTGAAATTTCGCTAAAATTATTCGTTTTTCTTGCTTTTTTAGGTCAAATCTCGATAAAATGAGGAAAATTATGGGAAAAAACGAGGATAAAAATTGATATTTCGCTAAAATTATTCGTTTTTCTTGCTTTTTTCGGTCAAATATCGATAAAATAAGGAAAATTAAGGGAAAAAAAGAGGATAAAAATTGATATTTCGCTAAAATTATTCGTTTTTCTTGCTTTTTTTGGTCAAATATCGATAAAATAAGGAAAATTAAGGGAAAAAAAGAGGATAAAAATTGATATTTCGCTAAAATTATTCGTTTTTCTTGCTTTTTTCGGTCAAATCTCGATAAAATAAGGAAAATTAAGGGAATAAAAGAGGATAAAAATTGATATTTCGCTAAAATTATTCGTGTTTCTTGCTTTTTTCGGACAAACCTCGATAAAATAAGGAAAATTAAGGGAATAAAAGAGGATAAAAATTGATATTTCGCTAAAATTATTCGTTTTTCTTGCTTTTTTCGGACAAACCTCGATAAAATAAGGAAAATTAAGGGAAAAAAAGAGGAAAAAATTTGAAATTTCGCTAAAATTATTCGTTTTTCTTGCTTTTTTCGGTCAAATCTCGATAAAATAAGGAAAATTAAGGGAAAAAAAGAGGAAAAAAATAGAAATTTCGCAAAAATTATTAGTTTTTCTTGCTTTTTTCGGTCAAATATCGATAAAATAAGGAAAATTAAGGGTAAAAAAGAGGAAAAAAATTGAAATTTCGCTCAGATTATTCGTTTTTCTTGCTTTTTTCGGTCAAATCTCGATAAAATTAAGGGAAAAAAAGAGGAAAAAAATAGAAATTTCGCTAAAATTATTCGTTTTTCTTGCTTTTTTCGGTCAAATCTCGATAAAATAAGGAAAATTAAGGTAAAAAAGAGGAAAAAAATTGAAATTTCGCTAAAATTATTCGTTTTTCTTGCTTTTTTCGGTCAAATCTCGATAAAATAAGGAAATTTAAGGGAAAAAAAGAGGAAAAAAATTGAAAATTTGCTAAAATTATTCGTTTTTCGGTCAAATCTCGATAAAATAAGGAAAATTAAAGGAAAAAAAGAGGAAAAAAAATTGAAATTTCGCTAAAATTATTCGTTTTTCTTGCTTTTTTCGGTCAAATCTCGATAAAATAAGGAAAATTAAGGGAAAAAAAGAGGAAGAAAATTGAAATTTCGCTAAAATTATTCGTTTTTCTTGCTTTTTTCGGTCAAATCTCGATAAAATAAGGAAAATTAAGGGAAAAAAGAGGAAAAAAATAGAAATTTCGCTAAAATTATTCGTTTTTCTTGCTTTTTTCGGTCAAATCTCGATAAAATAAGGAAAATTAAGGGAAAAAAAGTGGAAAAAAAATTGAAATTTCGCTAAAATTATTCGTTTTTCTTGCTTTTTTAGGTCAAATCTCGATAAAATGAGGAAAATTAAGGGAAATAACGAGGATAAAAATTGATATTTCGCTAAAATTATTCGTTTTTCTTGCTTTTTTCGGTCAAATATCGATAAAATAAGGAAAATTAAGGGAAAAAAAGAGGATAAAAATTGATATTTCGCTAAAATTATTCGTTTTTCTTGCTTTTTTCGGTCAAATCTCGATAGAATAAGAAAAATTAAGGGAATAAAAGAGGATAAAAATTGATATTTCGCTAAAATTATTCGTTTTTCTTGCTTTTTTCGGACAAACCTCGATAAAATAAGGAAAATTAAGGGAAAAAAAGAGGAAAAAGATTGAAATTTCGCTAAAATTATTCGTTTTTCTAGCTTTTTTCGGTCAAATCTCGATAAAATAAGGAAAATTAAGGGAAAAAAGAGGAAAAAAGCAGAAATTTCGCTAAAATTATTCGTTTTTCTTGCTTTTTTCGGTCAAATATCGATAAAATAAGGAAAATTAAGGGTAAAAAAGAGGAAAAAAATGGAAATTTCGCTCAAATTATTCGTTTTTCTTGCTTTTTTCGGTCAAATCTCGATAAAATAAGGAAAATTAAGGGAAAAAAGAGGAAAAAAATAGAAATTTCGCTAAAATTATTCGTTTTTCTTGCTTTTTTTCGGTAAAATCTCGATAAAATAAGGAAAATTAAGGGTAAAAACGAGGATAAAAATTGATATTTCGCTAAAATTATTCGTTTTTCTTGCTTTTTTCGGTCAAATATCGATAAAATAAGGAAAATCAAGGGAAAAAAGATAATAAAAATTGATATTTAGCTAAAATTATTCGTTTTTCTTGCTTTTTTCGGTCAAATCTCGATAAAATGTGGAAAATTAAGGGAAAAAAAGACAAAAAAAAATTGAAATTTCGCTAAAATTATTCGTATTTCTTGCTTTTTTCGGTCAAATCTCGATAAAATAAGGAAAATTAAGGGAAAAAAAGAGGAAAAAAATTGAAATTTCGCTAAAATTATTCGTTTTTCTTGCTTTTTTAGGTCAAATCTCGATAAAATGAGGAAAATTAAGGGAAAAAAACGAGGATAAAAATTGATATTTCGCTAAAATTATTCGTTTTTCTTGCTTTTTTCGGTCAAATATCGATAAAATAAGGAAAATTAAGGGAAAAAAAGAGGATAAAAATTGATATTTCGCTAAAATTATTCGTTTTTCTTGCTTTTTTCGGTCAAATCTCGATAGAATAAGAAAAATTAAGGGAATAAAAGAGGATAAAAATTGATATTTCGCTAAAATTATTCGTTTTTCTTGCTTTTTTCGGACAAACCTCGATAAAATAAGGAAAATTAAGGGAAAAAAAGAGGAAAAAAATTGAAATTTCGCTAAAATTATTCGTTTTTCTAGCTTTTTTCGGTCAAATCTCGATAAAATAAGGAAAATTAAGGGAAAAAAGAGGAAAAAAGCAGAAATTTCGCTAAAATTATTCGTTTTTCTTGCTTTTTTCGGTCAAATCTCTATAAAATAAGGAAAATTAAGGGAATAAAAGGGGATAAAAATTGATATTTCGCTAAAATTATTCGTTTTTATTGCTTTTTTCGGACAAACCTCGATAAAATATGGAAAATTAAGGGAAAAAAGAGGAAAAAAATTGAAATTTCGCTAAAATTATTCGGTTTTTCTAGCTTTTTTCGGTCAAATCTCGATAAAATAAGGAAAATTAAGGGAAAAAAGAGGAAAAAAATAGAAATTTCGCTAAAATTATTCGTTTTTCTTGCTTTTTTCGGTCAAATCTCGATAAAATAAGGAAAATTAACGGTCAAAAAGAGGAAAAAAATTGAAATTTCGCTAAAATTATTCGTTTTTCTTGCTTTTTTTGGTCAAATCTCGATAAAATAAGGAAAATTAAGGGAAAAAAGAGGAAAAAAATTGAAATTTCGCTAAAATTATTCGTTTTTCTTGCTTTTCTATGTCAAATCTCGATAAAATAAGGAAAATTAAGGGAAAAAAAGACTAAAAAAATTGAAATTTCGCTAAAATTATTCGTTTTTCTTGCTTTTTTTCGGTCAAATCTCGATAAAATAAGGAAAATTAAGGGAAAAAAAGAGGAAAAAAATTGAAATTTCGCTAAAATTATTCGTTTTTCTTGCTTTTTTAGGTCAAATCTCGATAAAATGAGGAAAATTAAGGGAAAAAACGAGGATAAAAATTGATATTTCGCTAAAATTATTCGTTTTTCTTGCTTTTTTCGGACAAATCTCGATTAAATATGGAAAATTAAGGGAAAAAAAGAGGAAAAAATTGAAATTTCGCTAAAATTATTCGTTTTCCTTGCTTTTTTCGGTCAAATCTCGATAAAATAAGGAAAATTAAGGGAAAAAAAGAGGAAAAAAATTGAAATTTTGCTAAAATTATTCGTTTTTCGGTCAAATCTCGATAAAATAAGGAAAATTAAGGGAAAAAAAGAACTAAAAAAATTGATATTTCGCTAAAATTATTCGTTTTTCTTGCTTTTTTCGGTCAAATCTCGATAAAATAAGGAAAATTAAGGGAAAAAAAGAGGAAAAAAATTTAAATTTCGCTAAAATTATTCGTTTTTCTTGCTTTTTTCGGTCAAATCTCCATAAAATAAGGAAAATTAAGGGAAAAAAAGAGGAAAAAAATTGAAATTTCGCTAAAATTATTCGTTTTTCTTGCCCTTTTCGGTCAAATCTCGTTAAATGATGAGAATGAAGGAAAAAAAGAGGAAAAAAATTGAAATTTCGCTAAAATTATTCGTTTTTCTTGCTTTTTTCGGTCTAATCTCGATAAAATAAGGAAAATTAAGGGAAAAAAAGAGGAAAAAAATTGAAATTTTGCTAAAATTATTCGTTTTTCTTGCTTTTTTCGGTCAAATCTCGATAAAATAGGGAAAATTAAGGGAAAAAAGAGGAAAAAAATAGAAATTTCGCTAAAATTATTCGTTTTTCTTGCTTTTTTCGGTAAAATCTCGATAAAATAAGGAAAATTAAGGGTAAAAACGAGGATAAAATTGATATTTCGCTAAAATTATTCGTTTTTCTTGCTTTTTTCGGTCAAATATCGATAAAATAAGGAAAATCAATGGAAAAAAGATAATAAAAATTGATATTTAGCTAAAATTATTCGTTTTTCTTGCTTTTTTCGGTCAAATCTCGATAAAATGTGGAAAATTAAGGGAAAAAAAGATTAAAAAAAATTGAAATTTCGCTAAAATTATTCGTTTTTCTTGCTTATTTTCGGTCAAATCTCGATAAAATAAGGAAAATTAAGGGAAAAAAAGAGGAAAAAAATTGAAATTTCGCTAAAATTATTCGTTTTTCTTGCTTTTTTCGGTCAAATCTCGATAGAATAAGGAAAATTAAGGGAATAAAAGAGGATAAAAATTGATATTTCGCTAAAATTTTCGTTTTTCTTGCTTTTTTCGGACAAACCTCGATAAAATAAGGAAAATTAAGGGAAAAAAAGAGGAAAAAAATTGAAATTTCGCTAAAATTATTCGTTTTTCTAGCTTTTTTCGGTCAAATCTCGATAAAATAAGGAAAATTAAGGGAAAAAAAGAGGAAAAAAACAGAAATTTCGCAAACATTATTCGTTTTTCTTGCTTTTTTCGGTCAAATCTCGATAAAATAAGGAAAATTAATGGTAAAAAAGAGGAAAAAAATTGAAATTTCGCTAAAATTATTCGTTTTTCTTGCTTTTTTCGGTCAAATCTCGATAAAATAAGGAAAATTAAGGGAAAAAAAGAGGATAAAAATTGATATTTCGCTAAAATTATTCGTTTTTCTTGCTTTTTTCGGTCAAATCTCGATAAAATAAGGAAAATTAAGGGAAAAAAGAGGAAAAAAATAGAAATTTCGCTAAAATTATTCGTTTTTCTTGCTTTTTACGGTCAAATCTCGATAAAATAAGGAAAATTAAGGGTAAAAAAGAGGAAAAAAATTGAAATTTCGCTAAAATTATTCGTTTTTCTTGCTTTTTTCGGTCAAATCTCGATAAAATGAGGAAAATTAAGGGAAAAAACGAGGATAAAAATTGATATTTCGCTATAATTATTTGTTTTTCTTGCTTTTTTCGGTCAAATATCGATAAAATAAGAAAAATCAAGGGAAAAAAAGAAGATAAAAATTGATATATAGCTAAAATTATTCGTTTTTCTTGCTTTTTTCGGTCAAATCTCGATAAAATAAGGAAAATTAAGGGAAAAAAAGAGGAAGAAAATTGAAATTTCGCTAAAATTATTCGTTTTTTCTTCCTTTTTTCGGTCAAATCTCGATAAAATAAGGAAAATTAAGGGAAAAAAGAGGAAAAAAATTGAAATTTCGCTAAAATTATTCGTTTTTCTTGCTTTTCTCGGTCAAATCTCGATAAAATAAGGAAAATTAAGGGAAAAAAAGAGGAAAAAAATTTAAATTTCGCTAAAATTATTCGTTTTTCTTGCTTTTTTCGGTCAAATCTCCATAAAATAAGGAAAATTAAGGGAAAAAAAGAGGAAAAAAATTGAAATTTCGCTAAAATTATTCGTTTTTCTTGCCCTTTTCGGTCAAATCTCGTTAAATGATGAGAATGAAGGAAAAAAAGAGGAAATAAATTGAAATTTCTCTAAAATTATTCGTTTTTCTTGCTTTTTTCGGTCTAATCTCGATAAAATAAGGAAAATTAAGGGAAAAAAAAGAGGAAAAAAATTGAAATTTTGCTAAAATTATTCGTTTTTTCGGTCAAATCTCGATAAAATAAGGAAAATTAAGGGAAAAAAAGAGGAAAAAAATTGAAATTTCGCTAAAATTATTCGTTTTTCCTTGCTTTTTTCGGTCAAATCTCGATAAAATAAGGAAAATTAAGGGAAAAAAGAGGAAAAAAATTGAAATTTCGCTAAAATTATTCGTTTTTCTTGCTTTTCTCGGTCAAATCTCGATAAAATAAGGAAAATTAAGGGAAAAAAAGAGGAAAAAAATTTAAATTTCGCTAAAATTATTCGTTTTTCTTGCTTTTTTCGGTCAAATCTCCATAAAATAAGGAAAATTAAGGGAAAAAAAGAGGAAAAAAATTGAAATTTCGCTAAAATTATTCGTTTTTCTTGCCCTTTTCGGTCAAATCTCGTTAAATGATGAGAATGAAGGAAAAAAAGAGGAAAAAAATTGAAATTTCTCTAAAATTATTCGTTTTTCTTGCTTTTTTCGGTCTAATCTCGATAAAATAAGGAAAATTAAGGGAAAAAAAGAGGAAAAAAATTGAAATTTCGCTAAAATTATTCGTTTTTTCTTGCTTTTTTCGGTCAAATCTCGATAAAATAAGGAAAATTTAGGGAAAAAAAGAGGAAGAAAATTGAAATTTCGCTAAAATTATTCGTTTTTCTTGCTTTTTTCGGTCAAATCTCGATAAAATAAGGAAAATTAAGGGAAAAAAGAGGAAAAAAATAGAAATTTCGCTAAAATAATTCGTTTTTCTTGCTTTTTACGGTCAAATCTCGATAAAATAAGGAAAATTAAGGGTAAAAAAGAGGAAAAAAATTGAAATTTCGCTAAAATTATTCGTTTTTCTTGCTTTTTTCGGTCAAATCTCGATAAAATGAGGAAAATTAAGGGAAAAAACGAGGATAAAAATTGATATTTCGCTAAAATTATTCGTTTTTCTTGCTTTTTTCGGTCAAATATCGATAAAATAAGAAAAATCAAGGGAAAAAAGAAGATAAAAATTGATATATAGCTAAAATTATTCGTTTTTCTTGCTTTTTTCGGTCAAATCTCGATAAAATGTGGAAAATTAAGGGAAAAAAAGACTAAAAAAATTGAAATTTCAATAAAATTATTCGTTTTTCTTGCTTTTTTCGGTCAAATCTTGATAAAATAAGGAAAATTAAGGGAAAAAAAGAGGAAAAAAATTGAAATTTCGCTAAAATTATTCGTTTTTCTTGCTTTTTTCGGTCAAATCTCGATAAAATAAGGAAAATTAAGGGAATAAAAGAGGATAAAAATTGATATTTCGCTAAAATTATTCGTTTTTCTTGCTTTTTTCGGACAAACCTCGATAAAATAAGGAAAATTAAGGGAAAAAAAGAGGAAAAAAATTGAAATTTCGCTAAAATTATTCGTTTTTCTTGCTTTTTTCGGTCAAATCTCGATAAAATAAAGAAAATTAAGGGAAAAAAAGAGGAATAAAATAGAAATTTCGCTAAAATTATTAATTTTTCTTGCTTTTTTCGGTCAAATATCGATAAAATAAGGAAAATTAAGGATAAAAGAGAGGATAAAAATCGAAATTTCGCTCAAATTATTCGTTTTTCTTGCTTTTTTCGGTCAAATCTCGATAAAATAAGGAAAATTAAGGGAAAAAAAGAGGAAAAAAATAGAAATTTCGCTAAAATTATTCGTTTTTCTTGCTTTTTTCGGTCAAATCTCGATAAAATAAGGAAAATTAAGGGAAAAAAGAGGAAAAAAATAGAAATTTCGCTAAAATTATTCGTTTTTCTTGCTTTTTTCGGTCAAATCTCGATAAAATAAGGAAAATTTAGGGTAAAAAAGAGGAAAAAAATTGAAATTTCGCTAAAATTATTCGTTTTTCTTGCTTTTTTTGGTCAAATCTCGATAAAATGAGGAAAATTAAGGGAAAAAACGAGGATAAAAATTGATATTTCGCTAAAATTATTCGTTTTTCTTTCTTTTTTCGGTCAAATATCGATAAAATAAGGAAAATCAAGGGAAAAAAATAATAAAAATTGAAATTTCGCTAATATTATTCGTTTTTCTTGCTTTTTTCGGTCAAATCTCGATAAAATAAGGAAAATTAAGGGAAAAAAGAGGAAAAAAATTGAAATTTCGCTAAAATTATTCGTTTTTCTTGCTTTTTTAGGTGTCAAATCTCGATATAATGAGGAAAATTAAGGGAAAAAACGAGGATAAAAATTGATATTTCGCTAAAATTATTCGTTTTTCTTGCTTTTTTCGGTCAAATATCGATAAAATAAGGAAAATTAAGGGAAAAAAGAGGATAAAAATTGATATTTCGCTAAAATTATTCGTTTTTCTTGCTTTTTTCGGTCAAATATCGATAAAATAAGGAAAATTAAGGGAAAAAAAGAGGATAAAAATTGATATTTCGCTAAAATTATTCGTTTTTCTTGCTTTTTTCGGTCAAATCTCGATAAAATAAGGAAAATTAAGGGAATAAAAGAGGAGAAAAATTGATATTTCGCTAAAATTATTCGTTTTTCTTGCTTTTTTCGGACAAACCTCGATAAAATAAGGAAAATTAAGGGAAAAAAAGAGGAAAAAAATTGAAATTTCGCTAAAATTATTCGTTTTTCTTGCTTTTTTCGGTCAAATCTCGATAAAATAAGGAAAATTAAGGGAAAAAAAGAGGAATAAAATAGAAATTTCGCAAAAATTATTAGTTTTTCTTGCTTTTTTCGGTCAAATATCGATAAAATAAGGAAAATTAAGGGTAACAGAGGAAAAAAATTGAAATTTCGCTCAGATTATTCGTTTTTCTTGCTTTTTTCGGTCAAATCTCGATAAAATAAGGAAAATTAAGTGAAAAAAAGAGGAAAAAAATAGAAATTTCGCTAAAATTATTCGTTTTTCTTGCTTTTTTCGGTCAAATCTCGATAAAATATGGAAAATTAAGGGAAAAAAGAGGAAAAAATAGAAATTTCGCTAAAATTATTCGTTTTTCTTGCTTTTTTCGGTCAAATCTCGATAAAATAAGGAAAATGTAGGGTAAAAAAGAGGAAAAAAATAGAATTTTCGCTAAAATTATTCGTTTTTCTAGCTTTTTTCGGTCAAATCTCGATAAAATAAGGAAAATTAAGGGAAAAAAGAGGAAAAAAATTGAAATTCCGCTAAAATTATTCGTTTTTCTTGCTTTTTTCGGTCAAATCTCCATAAAATAAGGAAAATTAAGGGAAAAAAAGAGGAAAAAAATTGAAATTTTGCTAAAATTATTCGTTTTTCGGTCAAATCTCGATAAAATAAGGAAAATTAAGGGAAAAAAAGAGGAAAAAAATTGAAATTTCGCTAAAATTATTCGTTTTTCTTGCTTTTTTCGGTCAAATCTCGATAAAATAAGGAAAATTAAGGGAAAAAAGTGGAAAAAAATAGAAATTTCGCAAAAATTATTCGTTTTTCTTGCTTTTTTCGGTCAAATCTCGATAAGATAAGGAAAATTAAGGGAAAAAAAGAGGAAAAAAAATTGAAATTTCGCTAAAATTATTCGTTTTTCTTGCTTTTTTCGGTCAAATCTCGATAAAATAAGGAAAATTAAGGGTAAAAACGCGGATAAAAATTGATATTTCGCTAAAATTATTCGTTTTTCTTGCTTTTTTCGGTCAAATATCGATAAAATAAGGAAAATCAAGGGAAAAAAGATAATAAAAATTGATATTTAGCTAAAATTATTCGTTTTTCTTGCTTTTTTCGGTCAAATCTCGATAAAATGTGGAAAATTAAGGGAAAAAAAGACAAAAAAAAATTGAAATTTCGCTAAAATTATTCGTTTTTCTTGCTTTTTTCGGTCAAATCTCGATTAAATAAGGAAAATTAAGGGAAAAAAAGAGGAAAAAAATTGAAATTTCGCTAAAAATTATTCGTTTTTCTTGCTTTTTTAGGTCAAATCTCGATAAAATGAGGAAAATTAAGGGAAAAAACGAGGATAAAAATTGATATTTCGCTAAAATTATTCGTTTTTCTTGCTTTTTTCGGTCAAATATCGATAAAATAAGGAAAATTAAGGGAAAAAAAGAGGATAAAAATTGATATTTCGCTAAAATTATTCGTTTTTCTTGCTTTTTTCGGTCAAATCTCGATAGAATAAGGAAAATTAAGGGAATAAAAGAGGATAAAAATTGATATTTCGCTAAAATTATTCGTTTTTCTTGCTTTTTTCGGACAAACCTCGATAAAATAAGGAAAATTAAGGGAAAAAAAGAGGAAAAAAATTGAAATTTCGCTAAAATTATTCGTTTTTCTAGCTTTTTTCGGTCAAATCTCGATAAAATAAGGAAAATTAAGGGAAAAAAGAGGAAAAAAGCAGAAATTTCGCTAAAATTATTCGTTTTTCTTGCTTTTTTCGGTCAAATCTCGATAAAATAAGGAAAATTAATGGTAAAAAAGAGGAAAAAAATTGAAATTTCGCTAAAATTATTCGTTTTTCTTGCTTTTTTCGGTCAAATCTCGATAAAATAAGGAAAATTAAGGGTAAAAACGAGGATAAAAATTGATATTTCGCTAAAATTATTCGTTTTTCTTGCTTTTTTCGGTCAAATATCGATAAAATAAGGAAAATCAAGGGAAAAAAGATAATAAAAATTGATATTTAGCTAAAATTATTCGTTTTTCTTGCTTTTTTCGGTCAAATCTCGATAAAATGTGGAAAATTAAGGGAAAAAAAGACAAAAAAAAATTGAAATTTCGCTAAAATTATTCGTTTTTCTTGCTTTTTTCGGTCAAATCTCGATTAAATAAGGAAAATTAAGGGAAAATAAGAGGAAAAAAATTGAAATTTCGCTAAAAATTATTCGTTTTTCTTGCTTTTTTAGGTCAAATCTCGATAAAATGAGGAAAATTAAGGGAAAAAACGAGGATAAAAATTGATATTTCGCTAAAATTATTCGTTTTTCTTGCTTTTTTTGGTCAAATATCGATAAAATAAGGAAAATTAAGGGAAAAAAAGAGGATAAAAATTGATATTTCGCTAAAATTATTCGTTTTTCTTGCTTTTTTCGGTCAAATCTCGATAGAATAAGGAAAATTAAGGGAATAAAAGAGGATAAAAATTGATATTTCGCTAAAATTATTCGTTTTTCTTGCTTTTTTCGGACAAACCTCGATAAAATAAGGAAAATTAAGGGAAAAAAAGAGGAAAAAAATTGAAATTTCGCTAAAATTATTCGTTTTTCTAGCTTTTTTCGGTCAAATCTCGATAAAATAAGGAAAATTAAGGGAAAAAAGAGGAAAAAAGCAGAAATTTCGCTAAAATTATTCGTTTTTCTTGCTTTTTTCGGTCAAATCTCGATAAAATAAGGAAAATTAATGGTAAAAAAGAGGAAAAAAATTGAAATTTCGCTAAAATTATTCGTTTTTCTTGCTTTTTTCGGTCAAATCTCGATAAAATAAGGAAAATTAAGGGAAAAAACGAGGATAAAAATTGATATTTCGCTAAAATTATTCGTTTTTCTTGCTTTTTTCGGTCAAATATCGATAAAATAAGAAAAATCAAGGGAAAAAAGAAGATAAAAATTGATATATAGCTAAAATTATTCGTTTTTCTTGCTTTTTTCGGTCAAATCTCGATAAAATGTGGAAAATTAAGGGAAAGAAAGACTAAAAAAATTGAAATTTCAATAAAATTATTCGTTTTTCTTGCTTTTTTCGGTCAAATCTTGATAAAATAAGAAAAATTAAGGGAAAAAAAGAGGAAAAAAATTGAAATTTCGCTAAAATTATTCGTTTTTCTTGCTTTTTTCGGTCAAATCTCGATAAAATAAGGAAAATTAAGGGAATAAAAGAGGATAAAAATTGATATTTCGCTAAAATTATTCGTTTTTCTTCTTTTTTTCGGACAAACCTCGATAAAATAAGGAAAATTAAGGGAAAAAAAGAGGAAAAAAATTGAAATTTCGCAAAAATTATTCGTTTTTCTTGCTTTTTTCGGTCAAATCTCGATAAAATAAAGAAAATTAAGGGAAAAAAAGAGGAAAAAAATAGAAATTTCGCTAAAATTATTAGTTTTTCTTGCTTTTTTCGGTCAAATATCGATAAAATAAGGAAAATTAAGGATAAAAAAGAGGAAAAAAATCGAAATTTCGCTCAAATTATTCGTTTTTCTTGCTTTTTTCGGTCAAATCTCGATAAAATAAGGAAAATTAAGGGAAAAAAAGAGGAAAAAAATAGAAATTTCGCTAAAATTATTCGTTTTTCTTGCTTTTTTCGGTCAAATCTCGATAAAATAAGGAAAATTAAGGGAAAAAAGAGGAAAAAAATAGAAATTTCGCTAAAATTATTCGTTTTTCTTGCTTTTTTCGGTCAAATCTCGATAAAATAAGGAAAATTTAGGGTAAAAAAGAGGAAAAAAATTGAAATTTCGCTAAAGTTATTCGTTTTTCTTGCTTTTTTTGGTCAAATCTCGATAAAATGAGGAAAATTAAGGGAAAAAACGAGGATAAAAATTGATATTTCGCTGAAATTATTCGTTTTTCTTGCTTTTTTCGGTCAAATATCGATAAAATAAGGAAAATCAAGGGAAAAAAATAATAAAAATTGAAATTTCGCTAATATTATTCGTTTTTCTTGCTTTTTTCGGTCAAATCTCGATAAAATAAGGAAAATTAAGGAAAAAAAGAGGAAAAAAATTGAAATTTCGCTAAAATTATTCGTTTTTCTTGCTTTTTTAGGTCAAATCTCGATAAAATGAGGAAAATTAAGGGAAAAAACGAGGATAAAAATTGATATTTCGCTAAAATTATTCGTTTTTCTTGCTTTTCTCGGTCAAATATCGATAAAATAAGGAAAATTAAGGGAAAAAAAGAGGATAAAAATTGATATTTCGCTAAAATTATTCGTTTTTCTTGCTTTTTTCGGTCAAATATCGATAAAATAAGGAAAATTAAGGGAAAAAAAGAGGATAAAAATTGATATTTCGCTAAAATTATTCATTTTTCTTGCTTTTTTTGGTCAAATTTTGATAAAATAAGGAAAATTAAGGGAATAAAAGAGGATAAAAATTGATATTTCGCTAAAATTATTCGTTTTTCTTGCTTTTTTCGGACAAACCTCGATAAAATAAGGAAAATTAAGGGAAAAAAAGAGGAAAAAAATTGAAATTTCGCTAAAATTATTCGTTTTTCTTGCTTTTTTCGGTCAAATCTCGATAAAATGAGGAAAATTAAGGGAAAAAACGAGGATAAAAATTGATATTTCGCTAAAATTATTCGTTTTTCTTGCTTTTTTCGGTCAAATATCGATAAAATAAGAAAAATCAAGGGAAAAAAGAAGATAAAAATTGATATATAGCTAAAATTATTCGTTTTTCTTGCTTTTTTCGGTCAAATCTCGATAAAATAAGGAAAATTAAGGGAAAAAAGAGGAAAAAAGCAGAAATTTCGCTAAAATTATTCGTTTTTCTTGCTTTTTTCGGTCAAATCTCGATAAAATAAGGAAAATTAATGGTAAAAAAGAGGAAAAAAATTGAAATTTCGCTAAAATTATTCGTTTTTCTTGCTTTTTTCGGTCAAATCTCGATAAAATAAGGAAAATTAAGGGTAAAAACGAGGATAAAAATTGATATTTCGCTAAAATTATTCGTTTTTCTTGCTTTTTTCGGTCAAATATCGATAAAATAAGGAAAATCAAGGGAAAAAAGATAATAAAAATTGATATTTAGCTAAAATTATTCGTTTTTCTTGCTTTTTTCGGTCAAATCTCGATAAAATGTGGAAAATTAAGGGAAAAAAAGACAAAAAAAAATTGAAATTTCGCTAAAATTATTCGTTTTTCTTGCTTTTTTCGGTCAAATCTCGATTAAATAAGGAAAATTAAGGGAAAATAAGAGGAAAAAAATTGAAATTTCGCTAAAAATTATTCGTTTTTCTTGCTTTTTTAGGTCAAATCTCGATAAAATGAGGAAAATTAAGGGAAAAAACGAGGATAAAAATTGATATTTCGCTAAAATTATTCGTTTTTCTTGCTTTTTTCGGTCAAATATCGATAAAATAAGGAAAATTAAGGGAAAAAAAGAGGATAAAAATTGATATTTCGCTAAAATTATTCGTTTTTCTTGCTTTTTTCGGTCAAATCTCGATAGAATAAGGAAAATTAAGGGAATAAAAGAGGATAAAAATTGATATTTCGCTAAAATTATTCGTTTTTCTTGCTTTTTTCGGACAAACCTCGATAAAATAAGGAAAATTAAGGGAAAAAAAGAGGAAAAAAATTGAAATTTCGCTAAAATTATTCGTTTTTCTAGCTTTTTTCGGTCAAATCTCGATAAAATAAGGAAAATTAAGGGAAAAAAGAGGAAAAAAGCAGAAATTTCGCTAAAATTATTCGTTTTTCTTGCTTTTTTCGGTCAAATCTCGATAAAATAAGGAAAATTAATGGTAAAAAAGAGGAAAAAAATTGAAATTTCGCTAAAATTATTCGTTTTTCTTGCTTTTTTCGGTCAAATCTCGATAAAATAAGGAAAATTAAGGGAAAAAACGAGGATAAAAATTGATATTTCGCTAAAATTATTCGTTTTTCTTGCTTTTTTCGGTCAAATATCGATAAAATAAGAAAAATCAAGGGAAAAAAGAAGATAAAAATTGATATATAGCTAAAATTATTCGTTTTTCTTGCTTTTTTCGGTCAAATCTCGATAAAATGTGGAAAATTAAGGGAAAGAAAGACTAAAAAAATTGAAATTTCAATAAAATTATTCGTTTTTCTTGCTTTTTTCGGTCAAATCTTGATAAAATAAGAAAAATTAAGGGAAAAAAAGAGGAAAAAAATTGAAATTTCGCTAAAATTATTCGTTTTTCTTGCTTTTTTCGGTCAAATCTCGATAAAATAAGGAAAATTAAGGGAATAAAAGAGGATAAAAATTGATATTTCGCTAAAATTATTCGTTTTTCTTCTTTTTTTCGGACAAACCTCGATAAAATAAGGAAAATTAAGGGAAAAAAAGAGGAAAAAAATTGAAATTTCGCAAAAATTATTCGTTTTTCTTGCTTTTTTCGGTCAAATCTCGATAAAATAAAGAAAATTAAGGGAAAAAAAGAGGAAAAAAATAGAAATTTCGCTAAAATTATTAGTTTTTCTTGCTTTTTTCGGTCAAATATCGATAAAATAAGGAAAATTAAGGATAAAAAAGAGGAAAAAAATCGAAATTTCGCTCAAATTATTCGTTTTTCTTGCTTTTTTCGGTCAAATCTCGATAAAATAAGGAAAATTAAGGGAAAAAAAGAGGAAAAAAATAGAAATTTCGCTAAAATTATTCGTTTTTCTTGCTTTTTTCGGTCAAATCTCGATAAAATAAGGAAAATTAAGGGAAAAAAGAGGAAAAAAATAGAAATTTCGCTAAAATTATTCGTTTTTCTTGCTTTTTTCGGTCAAATCTCGATAAAATAAGGAAAATTTAGGGTAAAAAAGAGGAAAAAAATTGAAATTTCGCTAAAGTTATTCGTTTTTCTTGCTTTTTTTGGTCAAATCTCGATAAAATGAGGAAAATTAAGGGAAAAAACGAGGATAAAAATTGATATTTCGCTGAAATTATTCGTTTTTCTTGCTTTTTTCGGTCAAATATCGATAAAATAAGGAAAATCAAGGGAAAAAAATAATAAAAATTGAAATTTCGCTAATATTATTCGTTTTTCTTGCTTTTTTCGGTCAAATCTCGATAAAATAAGGAAAATTAAGGAAAAAAAGAGGAAAAAAATTGAAATTTCGCTAAAATTATTCGTTTTTCTTGCTTTTTTAGGTCAAATCTCGATAAAATGAGGAAAATTAAGGGAAAAAACGAGGATAAAAATTGATATTTCGCTAAAATTATTCGTTTTTCTTGCTTTTCTCGGTCAAATATCGATAAAATAAGGAAAATTAAGGGAAAAAAAGAGGATAAAAATTGATATTTCGCTAAAATTATTCGTTTTTCTTGCTTTTTTCGGTCAAATATCGATAAAATAAGGAAAATTAAGGGAAAAAAAGAGGATAAAAATTGATATTTCGCTAAAATTATTCGTTTTTCTTGCTTTTTTTGGTCAAATTTTGATAAAATAAGGAAAATTAAGGGAATAAAAGAGGATAAAAATTGATATTTCGCTAAAATTATTCGTTTTTCTTGCTTTTTTCGGACAAACCTCGATAAAATAAGGAAAATTAAGGGAAAAAAAGAGGAAAAAAATTGAAATTTCGCTAAAATTATTCGTTTTTCTTGCTTTTTTCGGTCAAATCTCGATAAAATGAGGAAAATTAAGGGAAAAAACGAGGATAAAAATTGATATTTCGCTAAAATTATTCGTTTTTCTTGCTTTTTTCGGTCAAATATCGATAAAATAAGAAAAATCAAGGGAAAAAAGAAGATAAAAATTGATATATAGCTAAAATTATTCGTTTTTCTTGCTTTTTTCGGTCAAATCTCGATAAAATAAGGAAAATTAAGGGAAAAAAAGAGGAAGAAAATTGAAATTTCGCTAAAATTATTCGTTTTTCTTCCTTTTTTCGGTCAAATCTCGATAAAATAAGGAAAATTAAGGGAAAAAAGAGGAAAAAAATTGAAATTTCGCTAAAATTATTCGTTTTTCTTGCTTTTCTCGGTCAAATCTCGATAAAATAAGGAAAATTAAGGGAAAAAAAGAGGAAAAAAATTTAAATTTCGCTAAAATTATTCGTTTTTCTTGCTTTTTTCGGTCAAATCTCCATAAAATAAGGAAAATTAAGGGAAAAAAAGAGGAAAAAAATTGAAATTTCGCTAAAATTATTCGTTTTTCTTGCCCTTTTCGGTCAAATCTCGTTAAATGATGAGAATGAAGGAAAAAAAGAGGAAAAAAATTGAAATTTCTCTAAAATTATTCGTTTTTCTTGCTTTTTTCGGTCTAATCTCGATAAAATAAGGAAAATTAAGGGAAAAAAAGAGGAAAAAAATTGAAATTTTGCTAAAATTATTCGTTTTTTCGGTCAAATCTCGATAAAATAAGGAAAATTAAGGGAAAAAAATTGAAATTTCGCTAAAATTATTCGTTTTTCTTGCTTTTTTCGGTCAAATCTCGATAAAATAAGGAAAATTAAGGGAAAAAAGAGGAAAAAAATTGAAATTTCGCTAAAAATATTCGTTTTTCTTGCTTTTCTCGGTCAAATCTCGATAAAATAAGGAAAATTAAGGGAAAAAAAGAGGAAAAAAATTTAAATTTCGCTAAAATTATTCGTTTTTCTTGCTTTTTTCGGTCAAATCTCCATAAAATAAGGAAAATTAAGGGAAAAAAAGAGGAAAAAAATTGAAATTTCGCTAAAATTATTCGTTTTTCTTGCCCTTTTCGGTCAAATCTCGTTAAATGATGAGAATGAAGGAAAAAAAGAGGAAAAAAATTGAAATTTCTCTAAAATTATTCGTTTTTCTTGCTTTTTTCGGTCTAATCTCGATAAAATAAGGAAAATTAAGGGAAAAAAAGAGGAAAAAAATTGAAATTTCGCTAAAATTATTCGTTTTTCTTGCTTTTTTCGGTCAAATCTCGATAAAATAAGGAAAATTTAGGGAAAAAAAGAGGAAGAAAATTGAAATTTCGCTAAAATTATTCGTTTTTCTTGCTTTTTTCGGTCAAATCTCGATAAAATAAGGAAAATTAAGGGAAAAAAGAGGAAAAAAATAGAAATTTCGCTAAAATAATTCGTTTTTCTTGCTTTTTACGGTCAAATC
Organism: Sympetrum striolatum; assembly: GCA_947579665.1. Taxonomy (NCBI): domain Eukaryota; kingdom Metazoa; phylum Arthropoda; class Insecta; order Odonata; family Libellulidae; genus Sympetrum; species Sympetrum striolatum. The sequence goes on from CANPUZ010000274.1 coordinate 34,523, forward strand.
TCGATAAAATAAGGAAAATTAAGGGTAAAAAAGAGGAAAAAAATTGAAATTTCGCTAAAATTATTCGTTTTTCTTGCTTTTTTCGGTCAAATCTCGATAAAATGAGGAAAATTAAGGGAAAAAACGAGGATAAAAATTGATATTTCGCTAAAATTATTCGTTTTTCTTGCTTTTTTCGGTCAAATATCGATAAAATAAGAAAAATCAAGGGAAAAAAGAAGATAAAAATTGATATATAGCTAAAATTATTCGTTTTTCTTGCTTTTTTCGGTCAAATCTCGATAAAATGTGGAAAATTAAGGGAAAAAAAGACTAAAAAAATTGAAATTTCAATAAAATTATTCGTTTTTCTTGCTTTTTTCGGTCAAATCTTGATAAAATAAGGAAAATTAAGGGAAAAAAAGAGGAAAAAAATTGAAATTTCGCTAAAATTATTCGTTTTTCTTGCTTTTTTCGGTCAAATCTCGATAAAATAAGGAAAATTAAGGGAATAAAAGAGGATAAAAATTGATATTTCGCTAAAATTATTCGTTTTTCTTGCTTTTTTCGGACAAATCTCGATAAAATAAGGAAAATTAAGGGAAAAAAAGAGGAAAAAAATTGAAATTTCGCTAAAATTATTCGTTTTTCTTGCTTTTTTCGGTCAAATCTCGATAAAATAAAGAAAATTAAGGGAAAAAAAGAGGAAAAAAATAGAAATTTCGCTAAAATTATTAATTTTTCTTGCTTTTTTCGGTCAAATATCGATAAAATAAGGAAAATTAAGGATAAAAGAGAGGATAAAAATCGAAATTTCGCTCAAATTATTCGTTTTTCTTGCTTTTTTCGGTCAAATCTCGATAAAATAAGGAAAATTAAGGGAAAAAAAGAGGAAAAAAATAGAAATTTCGCTAAAATTATTCGTTTTTCTTGCTTTTTTCGGTCAAATCTCGATAAAATAAGGAAAATTAAGGGAAAAAAGAGGAAAAAAATAGAAATTTCGCTAAAATTATTCGTTTTTCTTGCTTTTTTCGGTCAAATCTCGATAAAATAAGGAAAATTTAGGGTAAAAAAGAGGAAAAAAATTGAAATTTCGCTAAAATTATTCGTTTTTCTTGCTTTTTTTGGTCAAATCTCGATAAAATGAGGAAAATTAAGGGAAAAAACGAGGATAAAAATTGATATTTCGCTAAAATTATTCGTTTTTCTTTCTTTTTTCGGTCAAATATCGATAAAATAAGGAAAATCAAGGGAAAAAAATAATAAAAATTGAAATTTCGCTAATATTATTCGTTTTTCTTGCTTTTTTCGGTCAAATCTCGATAAAATAAGGAAAATTAAGGGAAAAAAGAGGAAAAAAATTGAAATTTCGCTAAAATTATTCGTTTTTCTTGCTTTTTTAGGTCAAATCTCGATATAATGAGGAAAATTAAGGGAAAAAACGAGGATAAAAATTGATATTTCGCTAAAATTATTCGTTTTTCTTGCTTTTTTCGGTCAAATATCGATAAAATAAGGAAAATTAAGGGAAAAAAAGAGGATAAAAATTGATATTTCGCTAAAATTATTCGTTTTTCTTGCTTTTTTCGGTCAAATATCGATAAAATAAGGAAAATTAAGGGAAAAAAAGAGGATAAAAATTGATATTTCGCTAAAATTATTCGTTTTTCTTGCTTTTTTCGGTCAAATCTCGATAAAATAAGGAAAATTAAGGGAATAAAAGAGGATAAAAATTGATATTTCGCTAAAATTATTCGTTTTTCTTGCTTTTTTCGGACAAACCTCGATAAAATAAGGAAAATTAAGGTAAAAAAAGAGGAAAAAAATAGAAATTTCGCTAAAATTATTCGTTTTTCTTGCTTTTTTCGGTCAAATCTCGATAAAATAAGGAAAATTTAGGGTAAAAAAGAGGAAAAAAATAGAAATTTCGCTAAAATTATTCGTTTTTCTAGCTTTTTTCGGTCAAATCTCGATAAAATAAGGAAAATTAAGGGAAAAAAAGAGGAAGAAAATTGAAATTTCGCTAAAATTATTCGTTTTTCTTCCTTTTTTCGGTCAAATCTCGATAAAATAAGGAAAATTAAGGGAAAAAAGAGGAAAAAAATTGAAATTCCGCTAAAATTATTCGTTTTTCTTGCTTTTCTCGGTCAAATCTCGATAAAATAAGGAAAATTAAGGGAAAAAAAGAGGAAAAAAATTTAAATTTCGCTAAAATTATTCGTTTTTCTTGCTTTTTTCGGTCAAATCTCCATAAAATAAGGAAAATTAAGGGAAAAAAAGAGGAAAAAAATTGAAATTTCGCTAAAATTATTCGTTTTTCTTGTCATTTTCGGTCAAATCTCGTTAAATGATGAGAATGAAGGAAAAAAAGAGGAAAAAAATTGAAATTTCGCTAAAATTATTCGTTTTTCTTGCTTTTTTCGGTCAAATCTCCATAAAATAAGGAAAATTAAGGGAAAAAAAGAGGAAAAAAATTGAAATTTTGCTAAAATTATTCGTTTTTCGGTCAAATCTCGATAAAATAAGGAAAATTAAGGGAAAAAAAGAGGAAAAAAATTGAAATTTCGCTAAAATTATTCGTTTTTCTTGCTTTTTTCGGTCAAATCTCGATAAAATAAGGAAAATTAAGGGAAAAAAGAGGAAAAAAATAGAAATTTCGCAAAAATTATTCGTTTTTCTTGCTTTTTTCGGTCAAATCTCGATAAAATAAGGAAAATTAAGGGAAAAAAAGAGGAAAAAAATTGAAATTTCGCTAAAATTATTCGTTTTTCTTGCTTTTTTCGGTCAAATCTCGATAAAATAAGGAAAATTAAGGGTAAAAACGAGGATAAAAATTGATATTTCGCTAAAATTATTCGTTTTTCTTGCTTTTTTCGGTCAAATATCGATAAAATAAGGAAAATCAAGGGAAAAAAGATAATAAAAATTGATATTTAGCTAAAATTATTCGTTTTTCTTGCTTTTTTCGGTCAAATCTCGATAAAATGTGGAAAATTAAGGGAAAAAAAGACAAAAAAAAATTGAAATTTCGCTAAAATTATTCGTTTTTCTTGCTTTTTTCGGTCAAATCTCGATTAAATAAGGAAAATTAAGGGAAAAAAAGAGGAAAAAAATTGAAATTTCGCTAAAAATTATTCGTTTTTCTTGCTTTTTTAGGTCAAATCTCGATAAAATGAGGAAAATTAAGGGAAAAAACGAGGATAAAAATTGATATTTCGCTAAAATTATTCGTTTTTCTTGCTTTTTTCGGTCAAATATCGATAAAATAAGGAAAATTAAGGGAAAAAAAGAGGATAAAAATTGATATTTCGCTAAAATTATTCGTTTTTCTTGCTTTTTTCGGTCAAATCTCGATAGAATATGGAAAATTAAGGGAATAAAAGAGGATAAAAATTGATATTTCGCTAAAATTATTCGTTTTTCTTGCTTTTTTCGGACAAACCTCGATAAAATAAGGAAAATTAAGGGAAAAAAAGAGGAAAAAAATTGAAATTTCGCTAAAATTTTTCGTTTTTCTAGCTTTTTTCGGTCAAATCTCGATAAAATAAGGAAAATTAAGGGAAAAAAGAGGAAAAAAGCAGAAATTTCGCTAAAATTATTCGTTTTTCTTGCTTTTTTCGGTCAAATCTCGATAAAATAAGGAAAATTAATGGTAAAAAAGAGGAAAAAAATTGAAATTTCGCTAAAATTATTCGTTTTTCTTGCTTTTTTCGGTCAAATCTCGATAAAATAAGGAAAATTAAGGGAAAAAACGAGGATAAAAATTGATATTTCGCTAAAATTATTCGTTTTTCTTGCTTTTTTCGGTCAAATATCGATAAAATAAGAAAAATCAAGGGAAAAAAGAAGATAAAAATTGATATATAGCTAAAATTATTCGTTTTTCTTGCTTTTTTCGGTCAAATCTCGATAAAATGTGGAATATTAAGGGAAAAAAAGACTAAAAAAATTGAAATTTCAATAAAATTATTCGTTTTTCTTGCTTTTTTCGGTCAAATCTTGATAAAATAAGAAAAATTAAGGGAAAAAAAGAGGAAAAAAATTGAAATTTCGCTAAAATTATTCGTTTTTCTTGCTTTTTTCGGTCAAATCTCGATAAAATAAGGAAAATTAAGGGAATAAAAGAGGATAAAAATTGATATTTCGCTAAAATTATTCGTTTTTCTTCTTTTTTTCGGACAAACCTCGATAAAATAAGGAAAATTAAGGGAAAAAAAGAGGAAAAAAATTGAAATTTCGCTAAAATTATTCGTTTTTCTTGCTTTTTTCGGTCAAATCTTGATAAAATAAGAAAAATTAAGGGAAAAAAAGAGGAAAAAAATTGAAATTTCGCTAAAATTATTCGTTTTTCTTGCTTTTTTCGGTCAAATCTCGATAAAATAAGGAAAATTAAGGGAATAAAAGAGGATAAAAATTGATATTTCGCTAAAATTATTCGTTTTTCTTGCTTTTTTCGGACAAACCTCGATAAAATAAGGAAAATTAAGGGAAAAAAAGAGGAAAAAAATTGAAATTTCGCTAAAATTATTCGTTTTTCTAGCTTTTTTCGGTCAAATCTCGATAAAATAAGGAAAATTAAGGGAAAAAAAGAGGAAAAAAATAGAAATTTCGCTAAAATTATTAGTTTTTCTTGCTTTTTTCGGTCAAATATCGATAAAATAAGGAAAATTAAGGATAAAAAAGAGGAAAAAAATCGAAATTTCGCTCAAATTATTCGTTTTTCTTGCTTTTTTCGGTCAAATCTCGATAAAATAAGGAAAATTAAGGGAAAAAAAGAGGAAAAAAATAGAAATTTCGCTAAAATTATTCGTTTTTCTTGCTTTTTTCGGTCAAATCTCGATAAAATAAGGAAAATTAAGGGAAAAAAGAGGAAAAAAATAGACATTTCGCTAAAATTATTCGTTTTTCTTGCTTTTTTCGGTCAAATCTCGATAAAATAAGGAAAATTTAGGGTAAAAAAGAGGAAAAAAATTGAAATTTCGCTAAAGTTATTCGTTTTTCTTGCTTTTTTTGGTCAAATCTCGATAAAATGAGGAAAATTAAGGGAAAAAACGAGGATAAAAATTGATATTTCGCTGAAATTATTCGTTTTTCTTGCTTTTTTCGGTCAAATATCGATAAAATAAGGAAAATCAAGGGAAAAAAATAATAAAAATTGAAATTTCGCTAATATTATTCGTTTTTCTTGCTTTTTTCGGTCAAATCTCGATAAAATAAGGAAAATTAAGGAAAAAAAGAGGAAAAAAATTGAAATTTCGCTAAAATTATTCGTTTTTCTTGCTTTTTTAGGTCAAATCTCGATAAAATGAGGAAAATTAAGGGAAAAAACGAGGATAAAAATTGATATTTCGCTAAAATTATTCGTTTTTCTTGCTTTTCTCGGTCAAATATCGATAAAATAAAAAAAATTAAGGGAAAAAAAGAGGATAAAAATTGATATTTCGCTAAAATTATTCGTTTTTCTTGCTTTTTTCGGTCAAATATCGATAAAATAAGGAAAATTAAGGGAAAAAAAGAGGATAAAAATTGATATTTCGCTAAAATTATTCGTTTTTCTTGCTTTTTTCGGTCAAATTTTGATAAAATAAGGAAAATTAAGGGAATAAAAGAGGATAAAAATTGATATTTCGCTAAAATTATTCGTTTTTCTTGCTTTTTTCGGACAAACCTCGATAAAATAAGGAAAATTAAGGGAAAAAAAGAGGAAAAAAATTGAAATTTCGCTAAAATTATTCGTTTTTCTTGCTTTTTTCGGTCAAATATCGATAAAATAAGGAAAATTAAGGGTAAAAAACAGGAAAAAAATTGAAATTTCGCTCAGATTATTCGTTTTTCTTGCTTTTTTCGGTCAAATCTCGATAAAATAAGGAAAATTAAGGGAAAAAAAGAGGAAAAAAATAGAAATTTCGCTAAAATTATTCGTTTTTCTTGCTTTTTTCGGTCAAATATCGATAAAATAAGGAAAATTAAGGGAAAAAAGAGGAAAAAAATAGAAATTTCGCTAAAATTATTCGTTTTTCTTGCTTTTTTTGGTCAAATCTCGATAAAATAAGGAAAATTTAGGGTAAAAAAGAGGAAAAAAATTGAAATTTCGCTAAAATTATTCGTTTTTCTTGCTTTTTTCGGTCAAATCTCGATAAAATAAGGAAAATTAAGGGAATAAAAGAGGATAAAAATTGATATTTCGCTAAAATTATTCGTTTTTCTTCTTTTTTTCGGACAAACCTCGATAAAATAAGGAAAATTAAGGGAAAAAAAGAGGAAAAAAATTGAAATTTCGCTAAAATTATTCGTTTTTCTTGCTTTTTTCGGTCAAATCTCGATAAAATAAAGAAAATTAAGGGAAAAAAAGAGGAAAAAAATAGAAATTTCGCTAAAATTATTAGTTTTTCTTGCTTTTTTCGGTCAAATATCGATAAAATAAGGAAAATTAAGGATAAAAAAGAGGAAAAAAATCGAAATTTCGCTCAAATTATTCGTTTTTCTTGCTTTTTTCGGTCAAATCTCGATAAAATAAGGAAAATTAAGGGAAAAAAAGAGGAAAAAAATAGAAATTTCGCTAAAATTATTCGTTTTTCTTGCTTTTTTCGGTCAAATCTCGATAAAATAAGGAAAATTAAGGGAAAAAAGAGGAAAAAAATAGAAATTTCGCTAAAATTATTCGTTTTTCTTGCTTTTTTCGGTCAAATCTCGATAAAATAAGGAAAATTTAGGGTAAAAAAGAGGAAAAAAATAGAAATTTCGCTAAAATTATTCGTTTTTCTTGCTTTTTTCGGTCAAATATCGATAAAATAAGGAAAATTAAGGGAAAAAAGAGGAAAAAAATAGAAATTTCGCTAAAATTATTCGTTTTTCTTGCTTTTTTTGGTCAAATCTCGATAAAATAAGGAAAATTTAGGGTAAAAAAGAGGAAAAAAATTGAAATTTCGCTAAAATTATTCGTTTTTCTTGCTTTTTTCGGTCAAATCTCGATAAAATAAGGAAAATTAAGGGAATAAAAGAGGATAAAAATTGATATTTCGCTAAAATTATTCGTTTTTCTTCTTTTTTTCGGACAAACCTCGATAAAATAAGGAAAATTAAGGGAAAAAAAGAGGAAAAAAATTGAAATTTCGCTAAAATTATTCGTTTTTCTTGCTTTTTTCGGTCAAATCTCGATAAAATAAAGAAAATTAAGGGAAAAAAAGAGGAAAAAAATAGAAATTTCGCTAAAATTATTAGTTTTTCTTGCTTTTTTCGGTCAAATATCGATAAAATAAGGAAAATTAAGGATAAAAAAGAGGAAAAAAGACGAAATTTCGCTCAAATTATTCGTTTTTCTTGCTTTTTTCGGTCAAATCTCGATAAAATAAGGAAAATTAAGGGAAAAAAAGAGGAAAAAAATAGAAATTTCGCTAAAATTATTCGTTTTTCTTGCTTTTTTCGGTCAAATCTCGATAAAATAAGGAAAATTAAGGGAAAAAAGAGGAAAAAAATAGAAATTTCGCTAAAATTATTCGTTTTTCTTGCTTTTTTCGGTCAAATCTCGATAAAATAAGGAAAATTTAGGGTAAAAAAGAGGAAAAAAATTGAAATTTCGCTAAAGTTATTCGTTTTTCTTGCTTTTTTTGGTCAAATCTCGATAAAATGAGGAAAATTAAGGGAAAAAACGAGGATAAAAATTGATATTTCGCTGAAATTATTCGTTTTTCTTGCTTTTTTCGGTCAAATATCGATAAAATAAGGAAAATCAAGGGAAAAAAATAATAAAAATTGAAATTTCGCTAATATTATTCGTTTTTCTTGCTTTTTTCGGTAAAATCTCGATAAAATAAGGAAAATTAAGGAAAAAAAGAGGAAAAAAATTGAAATTTCGCTAAAATTATTCGTTTTTCTTGCTTTTTTAGGTCAAATCTCGCTAAAATGAGGAAAATTAAGGGAAAAAACGAGGATAAAAATTGATATTTCGCTAAAATTATTCGTTTTTCTTGCTTTTCTCGGTCAAATTTTGATAAAATAAGGAAAATTAAGGGAATAAAAGAGGATAAAAATTGATATTTCGCTAAAATTATTCGTTTTTCTTGCTTTTTTCGGACAAACCTCGATAAAATAAGGAAAATTAAGGGAAAAAAAGAGGAAAAAAATTGAAATTTCGCTAAAATTATTCGTTTTTCTTGCTTTTTTCGGTCAAATATCGATAAAATAAGGAAAATTAAGGGTAAAAAACAGGAAAAAAATTGAAATTTCGCTCAGATTATTCGTTTTTCTTGCTTTTTTCGGTCAAATCTCGATAAAATAAGGAAAATTAAGGGAAAAAAAGAGGAAAAAAATAGAAATTTCGCTAAAATTATTCGTTTTTCTTGCTTTTTTCGGTCAAATCTCGATAAAATAAGGAAAATTAAGGGAAAAAAGAGGAAAAAAATAGAAATTTCGCTAAAATTATTCGTTTTTCTTGCTTTTTTTGGTCAAATCTCGATAAAATAAGGAAAATTTAGGGTAAAAAAGAGGAAAAAAATTGAAATTTCGCTAAAATTATTCGTTTTTCTTGCTTTTTTTGGTCAAATCTCGATAAAATGAGGAAAATTTAGGGAAAAAACGAGGATAAAAATTGATTTTTCGCTAAAATTATTCGTTTTTCTTGCTTTTTTCGGTCAAATATCGATAAAATAAGGAAAATCAAGGGAAAAAAATAAAAAAAATTGAAATTTCGCTAAAATTATTCGTTTTTCTTGCTTTTTTCGGTCAAATCTCGATAAAATAAGGAAAATTAAGGGAAAAAAAGAGAAAAAAAATTGAAATTTCGCTAAAATTATTCGTTTTTCTTGCTTTTTTAGGTCAAATCTCGATAAAATGAGGAAAATTAAGGGAAAAAACGAGGATAAAATTTGATATTTCGCTAAAATTATTCGTTTTTCTTGCTTTTTTCGGTCAAATATCGATAAAATAAGGAAAATTAAGGGAAAAAAAGAGGATAAAAATTGATATTTCGCTAAAATTATTCGTTTTTCTTGCTTTTTTCGGTCAAATATCGATAAAATAAGGAAAATTAAGGGAAAAAAAGAGGAAAAAAATTGAAATTTCGCTAAAATTATTCGTTTTTCTAGCTTTTTTCGGTCAAATCTTGATAAAATAAGGAAAATTAAGGGAAAAAAGAGGAAAAAAACAGAAATTTCGCTAAAATTATTCGTTTTTCTTGCTTTTTTCGGTCAAATCTCGATAAAATAACGAAAATTAATGGTAAAAAAGAGGAAAAAAATTGAAATTTCGCTAAAATTATTCGTTTTTCTTGCTTTTTTCGGTCAAATCTCGATAAAATAAGGAAAATTAAGGGAAAAAAAGAGGATAAAAATTGATATTTCGCTAAAATTATTCGTTTTTCTTGCTTTTTTCGGTCAAATCTCGATAAAATAAGGAAAATTAAGGGAAAAAAAGAGGAAAAAAATAGAAATTTCGCAAAAATTATTAGTTTTTCTTGCTTTTTTCGGTCAAATATCGATAAAATAAGGAAAATCAAGGGAAAAAAATAATAAAAATTGAAATTTCACTAAAATTATTCGTTTTTCTTGCTTTTTTCGGTCAAATCTCGATAAAATAAGGAAAATTAAGGGAAAAAAAGAGGAAAAAAATTGAAATTTCGCAAAAATTATTCGTTTTTCTTGCTTTTTTCGGTCGAATCTCGATTAAATGAGGAAAATTAAGGGAATAAAAGAGGATAAAAATTGATATTTCGCTAAAATTATTCGTTTTTCTTGCTTTTTTCGGTCAAATATCGATAAAATAAGGAAAATTAAGGGAAAAAAAGAGGATAAAAATTGATATTTCGCTAAAATTATTCGTTTTTCTTGCTTTTTTCGGTCAAATATCGATAAAATAAGGAAAATTAAGGGAAAAAAAGAGGATAAAAATTGATATTTCGCTAAAATTATTCGTTTTTCTTGCTTTTTTCGGACAAACCTCGATAAAATAAGGAAAATTAAGGGAAAAAAAGAGGAAAAAAATTGAAATTTCAATAAAATTATTCGTTTTTCTTGCTTTTATCGGTCAAATCTTGATAAAATAAGGAAAATTAAGGGAAAAAAAGAGGAAAAAAATTGAAATTTCGCTAAAATTATTCGTTTTTCTTGCTTTTTTCGGTCAAATCTCGATTAAATAAGGAAAATTAAGGGAATAAAAGAGGATAAAAATTGATATTTCACTAAAATTAATCGTTTTTCTTGCTTTTTTCGGACAAACCTCGATAAAATAAGGAAAATTAAGGGAAAAAAAGAGGAAAAAAATTGAAATTTCGCTAAAATTATTCGTTTTTCTTGCTTTTTTCGGTCAAATCTCGATAAAATAAGGAAAATTAAGGGAAAAAAGAGGAAAAAAATAGAAATTTCGCTCAAATTATTCGTTTTTCTTGCTTTTTTCGGTCAAATATCGATAAAATAAGGAAAATCAAGGGTAAAAAAGAGGAAAAAAATTGAAATTTCGCTCAAATTATTCGTTTTTCTTGCTTTTTTCGGTCAAATCTCGATAAAATAAGGAAAATTAAGGGAAAAAAAGAGGAAAAAAATAGAAATTTCGCTAAAATTATTCGTTTTTCTTGCATTTTTCGGTCAAATCTCGATAAAATAAGGAAAATTAACGGAAAAAAGAGGAAAAAAATAGAAATTTCGCTAAAATTATTCGTTTTTCTTGCTTTTTTCGGTCAAATCTCGATAAAATAAGGAAAATTTAGTGTAAAAAAGAGGAAAAAAATTGAAATTTCGCTAAAATTATTCGTTTTTCTTGCTTTTTTCGGTCAAATCTCGATAAAATGAGGAAAATTAAGGGAAAAAACGAGGATAAAAATTGATATTTCGCTAAAATTATTCGTTTTTCTTGCTTTTTTCGGACAAACCTCGATAAAATAAGGAAAATTAAGGGAAAAAAAGAGGAAAAAAATTGAAGTTTCGCTAAAATTATTCGTTTTTCTAGCTTTTTACGGTCAAATCTCGATAAAATAAGGAAAATTAAGGGAAAAAGAGGAAAAAAATAGAAATTTCGCTAAAATTATTCGTTTTTCTTGCTTTTTTCGGTCAAATATCGATAAAATAAGGAAAATTAAGGGTGAAAAAGTGGAAAAAAATTGAAATTTCGCTCAAATTATTCGTTTTTCTTGCTTTTTTCGGTCAAAGCTCGATAAAATAAGGAAAATTTAGGGAAAAAAAGAGGAAAAAAAGAGGAAAAAAATTGAAATTTCCCTAAAATTATTCGTTTTTCTTGCTTTTTTCGGTCAAATCTCGATAAAATAAGGAAAATTAAGGGAAAAAAGAGGAAAAAAATAGAAATTTCGCTAAAATTATTCGTTTTTCTTGCTTTTTTCGGTCAAATCTCGATAAAATAAGGAAAATTAAGGGTGAAAAAGAGGAAAAAAATTGAAATTTCGCTCATATTATTCATTTTTCTTGCTTTTTTCGGTCAAATCTCGATAAAATAAGGAAAATTAAGGAAAAAAAGAGGAAAAAAATAGAAATTTCGCTAAAATTATTCGTTTTTCTTGCTTTTTTCGGTCAAATCTCGATAAAATAAGGAAAATTAAAGGTAAAAAAGAGGAAAAAAATTGAAATTTCGCTAAAATTATTCGTTTTTCTTGCTTTTTTCGGTCAAATCTCGATAAAATGAGGAAAATTAAGGGAAAAAACGAGGATAAAAATTGATATTTCGCTAAAATTATTCGTTTTTCTTGCTTTTTTCGGTCAAATATCGATAAAATAAGGAAAATCAAGGAAAAAAAATGATAAAAATAGATATTTAGCTAAAATTATTCGTTTTTCTTACTTTTTTCGGTCAAACCTCGATAAAATAAGGAAAATTAAGGGAAAAAAAGAGGAAAAAAATTGAAATTTCAATAAATTTATTCGTTTTTCTTGCTTTTATCGGTCAAATCTTGATAAAATAAGGAAAATTAAGGGAAAAAAAGAGGAAAAAAATTGAAATTTCGCTAAAATTATTCGTTTTTCTTGCTTTTTTCGGTCAAATCTCGATAAAATAAGGAAAATTAAGGGAAAAAAAGAGGAAAAAAATTGAAATTTCGCTCATATTATTCGTTTTTCTTGCTTTTTTCGGTCAAAGCTCGATAAAATAAGGAAAATTTAGGGAAAAAAAGAGGAAAAAAAGAGGAAAAAAATTGAAATTTCCCTAAAATTATTCGTTTTTCTTGCTTTTTTCGGTCAAATCTCGATAAAATAAGGAAAATCAAGGAAAAAAAATGATAAAAATAGATATTTAGCTAAAATTATTCGTTTTTCTTACTTTTTTCGGTCAAACCTCGATAAAATAAGGAAAATTAAGGGAAAAAAAGAGGAAAAAAATTGAAATTTCGCTAAAATTATTCGTTTTTCTTGCTTTTTTCGGTCAAATCTCGATTAAATAAGGAAAATTAAGGGAATAAAAGAGGATAAAAATTGATATTTCGCTAAAATTAATCGTTTTTCTTGCTTTTTTCGGACAAACCTCGATAAAATAAGGAAAATTAAGGGAAAAAAAGAGGAAAAAAATTGAAATTTCGCTAAAATTATTCGTTTTTCTTGCTTTTTTCGGTCAAATCTCGATAAAATAAGGAAAATTAAGGGAAAAAAAGAGGAAAAAAATAGAAATTTCGCTAAAATTATTCGTTTTTCTTGCTTTTTTCGGTCAAATATCGATAAAATAAGGAAAATCAAGGGTAAAAAAGAGGAAAAAAATTGAAATTTCGCTCAAATTATTCGTTTTTCTTGCTTTTTTCGGTCAAATCTCGATAAAATAAGGAAAATTAAGGGAAAAAAAGAGGAAAAAAATAGAAATTTCGCTAAAATTATTCGTTTTTCTTGCATTTTTCGGTCAAATCTCGATAAAATAAGGAAAATTAACGGAAAAAAGAGGAAAAAAATAGAAATTTCGCTAAAATTATTCGTTTTTCTTGCTTTTTTCGGTCAAATCTCGATAAAATGAGGAAAATTAAGGGAAAAAACGAGGATAAAAATTGATATTTCGCTAAAATTATTCGTTTTTCTTGCTTTTTTCGGACAAACCTCGATAAAATAAGGAAAATTAAGGAAAAAAAGAGGAAAAAAATAGAAATTTCGCTAAAATTGTTCGTTTTTCTTGCTTTTTTCGGTCAAATCTCGATAAAATAAGGAAAATTAAAGGTAAAAAAGAGGAAAAAAATTGAAATTTCGCTAAAATTATTCGTTTTTCTTGCTTTTTTCGGTCAAATCTCGATAAAATGAGGAAAATTAAGGGAAAAAACGAGGATAAAAATTGATATTTCGCTAAAATTATTCGTTTTTCTTGCTTTTTTCGGTTAAATATCGATAAAATAAGGAAAATCAAGGAAAAAAATGATAAAAATTGATATTTAGCTAAAATTATTCGTTTTTCTTACTTTTTTCGGTCAAATCTCGATAAAATGTGGAAAATTAAGGGAAAAAAAGACTAAAAAAATTGAAATTTCGCTAAAATTATTCGTTTTTCTTGCTTTTTTCGGTCAAATCTCGATAAAATAAGGAAAATTAAGGGAAAAAAAGAGGAAAAAAATTGAAATTTCGCTAAAATTATTCGTTTTTCTTGCTTTTTTCGGTCAAATCTCGATAAAATAAGGAAAATTAAGGGAATAAAAGAGGATAAAAATTGATATTTCGCTAAAATTATTCGTTTTTCTTGCTTTTTTTGGACAAACCTCGATAAAATAAGGAAAATTAAGGGAAAAAAAGAGGAAAAAAATTGAAATTTCGCTAAAATTATTCGTTTTTCTAGCTTTTTTCGGTCAAATCTCGATAAAATAAGGAAAATTAAGGGAAAAAAGAGGAAAAAAATTGAAATTTCGCTAAAATTATTCGTTTTTCTTGCTTTTTTCGGTCAAATCTCGATAAAATGAGGAAAATTAAGGGAAAAAACGAGGATAAAAATTGATATTTCGCTAAAATTATTCGTTTTTCTTGCTTTTTTCGGTCAAATCTCGATAAAATAAGGAAAATTAAGGGAAAAAAGAGGAAAAAAATTGAAATTTCGCTAAAATTATTCGTTTTTCTTGCTTTTCTATGTCAAATCTCGATAAAATAAGGAAAATTAAGGGAAAAAAAGACTAAAAAAATTGAAATTTCGCTAAAATTATTCGTATTTCTTGCTTTTTTCGGTCAAATCTCGATAAAATAAGGAAAATAAAGGGAAAAAAGATGATAAAAATTGATATTTCGCTAAAATTATTCGTTTTTCTTGCTTTTTTCGGTCAAATCTCGATAAAATAAGGAAAATTAAGGGATAAAAAGAGGAAAAAAATTGAAATTTCGCTAAAATTGTTCGTTTTTCTAGCTTTTTTCGGTCAAATCTCGATAAAATGAGGAAAATTAAGGGAAAAAACGAGGATAAAAATTGATATTTCGCTAAAATTATTCGTTTTTCTTGCTTTTTTCGGTCAAATATCGATAAAATAAGGAAAATCAAGGAAAAAAAATGATAAAAATTGATATTTAGCTAAAATTATTCGTTTTTCTTACTTTTTTCGGTCAAACCTCGATAAAATAAGGAAAATTAAGGGAAAAAAAGAGGAAAAAAATTGAAATTTCAATAAAATTATTCGTTTTTCTTGCTTTTATCGGTCAAATCTTGATAAAATAAGGAAAATTAAGGGAAAAAAAGAGGAAAAAAATTGAAATTTCGCTAAAATTATTCGTTTTTCTTGCTTTTTTCGGTCAAATCTCGATTAAATAAGGAAAATTAAGGGAATAAAAGAGGATAAAAATTGATACTTCGCTAAAATTAATCGTTTTTCTTGCTTTTTTCGGACAAACCTCGATAAAATAAGGAAAATTAAGGGAAAAAAAGAGGAAAAAAATTGAAATTTCGCTAAAATTATTCGTTTTTCTTGCTTTTTTCGGTCAAATCTCGATAAAATAAGGAAAATTAAGGGAAAAAAAGAGGAAAAAAATAGAAATTTCGCTAAAATTATTCGTTTTTCTTGCTTTTTTCGGTCAAATATCGATAAAATAAGGAAAATCAAGGGTAAAAAAGAGGAAAAAAATTGAAATTTCGCTCAAATTATTCGTTTTTCTTGCTTTTTTCGGTCAAATCTCGATAAAATAAGGAAAATTAAGGGAAAAAAAGAGGAAAAAAATAGAAATTTCGCTAAAATTATTCGTTTTTCTTGCATTTTTCGGTCAAATCTCGATAAAATAAGGAAAATTAACGGAAAAAAGAGGAAAAAAATAGAAATTTCGCTAAAATTATTCGTTTTTCTTGCTTTTTTCGGTCAAATCTCGATAAAATAAGGAAAATTTTGTGTAAAAAAGAGGAAAAAAATTTAAATTTCGCTAAAATTATTCGTTTTTCTTGCTTTTTTCGGTCAAATCTCGATAAAATGAGGAAAATTAAGGGAAAAAACGAGGATAAAAATTGATATTTCGCTAAAATTATTCGTTTTTCTTGCTTTTTTCGGACAAACCTCGATAAAATAAGGAAAATTAAGGAAAAAAAGAGGAAAAAAATAGAAATTTCGCTAAAATTGTTCGTTTTTCTTGCTTTTTTCGGTCAAATCTCGATAAAATAAGGAAAATTAAAGGTAAAAAAGAGGAAAAAAATTGAAATTTCGCTAAAATTATTCGTTTTTCTTGCTTTTTTCGGTCAAATCTCGATAAAATGAGGAAAATTAAGGGAAAAAACGAGGATAAAAATTGATATTTCGCTAAAATTATTCGTTTTTCTTGCTTTTTTTTGTTAAATATCGATAAAATAAGGAAAATCAAGGAAAAAAATGATAAAAATTGATATTTAGCTAAAATTATTCGTTTTTCTTACTTTTTTCGGTCAAATCTCGATAAAATGTGGAAAATTAAGGGAAAAAAAGACTAAAAAAATTGAAATTTCGCTAAAATTATTCGTTTTTCTTGCTTTTTTCGGTCAAATCTCGATAAAATAAGGAAAATTAAGGGAAAAAAAGAGGAAAAAAATTGAAATTTCGCTAAAATTATTCGTTTTTCTTGCTTTTTTCGGTCAAATCTCGATAAAATAAGGAAAATTAAGGGAATAAAAGAGGATAAAAATTGATATTTCGCTAAAATTATTCGTTTTTCTTGCTTTTTTTGGACAAACCTCGATAAAATAAGGAAAATTAAGGGAAAAAAAGAGGAAAAAAATTGAAATTTCGCTAAAATTATTCGTTTTTCTAGCTTTTTTCGGTCAAATCTCGATAAAATAAGGAAAATTAAGGGAAAAAAGAGGAAAAAAATTGAAATTTCGCTAAAATTATTCGTTTTTCTTGCTTTTTTCGGTCAAATCTCGATAAAATGAGGAAAATTAAGGGAAAAAACGAGGATAAAAATTGATATTTCGCTAAAATTATTCGTTTTTCTTGCTTTTTTCGGTCAAATCTCGATAAAATAAGGAAAATTAAGGGAAAAAAAGACTAAAAAAATTGAAATTTCGCTAAAATTATTCGTATTTCTTGCTTTTTTCGGTCAAATCTCGATAAAATAAGGAAAATAAAGGGAAAAAAGATGATAAAAATTGATATTTCGCTAAAATTATTCGTTTTTCTTGCTTTTTTCGGTCAAATCTCGATAAAATAAGGAAAATTAAGGGATAAAAAGAGGAAAAAAATTGAAATTTCGCTAAAATTGTTCGTTTTTCTAGCTTTTTTCGGTCAAATCTCGATAAAATGAGGAAAATTAAGGGAAAAAAAGAGGAAAAAAATTGAAATTTCGCTAAAATTATTCGTTTTTCTTGCTTTTTTCGGTCAAATCTCGATAAGATAAGGAAAATTTAGGGAAAAAAGAGGAAAAAAATTGAAATTTCGCTAAAATTATTCGTTTTTCTTGCTTTTTTCGGTCAAATCTCGATAAAATGAGGAAAATTAAGGGAATAAAAGAGGATTAAAATCGATATTTCGCTAAAATTATTCGTTTTTCTTGCTTTTTAAAGTCAAATATCGATAAAATAAGGAAAATCAAGGGAAAAAAGATGATAAAAATTGATATTTTGCTAAAATTATTCGTTTTTCTTGCTATTTTCGGTCAAATCTCGATAAAATGTGGAAAATTATGGGAAAAAAAGAGGAAAAAAATTGACATTTCACTAAAATTATTCGTTTTTCTTGCTTTTTTATGTCAAATCTCGATAAAATAACAAAAATTAAGGGAAAAAAAGAGGAAAAAAATTGAAATTTCGCTAAAATTATTCGTTTTTCTTGCTTTTTTCGGTCAATCTCGATAAAATAAGGAAAATTAAGGGAATAAAAGAGGATAAAAATTGATATTTCGCTAAAATTATTCGTTTTTCTTGCTTTTTTCGGACAAACCTCGATAAAATAAGGAAAATTAAGGGAAAAAAGAGGAAAAAAATTGATATTTCGCTCAAATTATTCGTTTTTCTCGCCATTTTCGGTCAAATCTCGATAAAATAAGGAAAATTAAGGGAAAAAAGAGGATAAAAATAGATATTTCGCTAAAATTATTCGTTTTTCTTGCTTTTTTCGGTCAAATCTCGATAAAATAAGGAAAATCAAAAGAAAAAAGTTGATAAAAATTGATATTTCGCTAAAATTATTCGTTTTTCTTGCTTTTTTCGGTCAAATCTCGATAAAATAACGAAAATCAAGGGAAAAAAGATGATAAAAATTGATATTTCGCAAAAATTATTCGTTTTTCTTGCTTTTTTCGGTCAAATCTCGATAAAATGAGGAAAATTAAGGGAAAAAAAGAGGAAATAGATTGAAATTTCGCTAAAATTATTCGTTTTTCTTGCTTTTTCGGTCAAATCTCGATAAAATAAGGAAAATTAAGGGAAAAAAAGAGGAAAAAAATTGAAATTTCGCTCAAATTATTCGTTTTTTTTTTCTTTTTTCGGTCAAATCTCGATAAAATAAGGAAAATTAAGGGAAAAAAAGAGGATAAAAATTGATATTTCGCTAAAATTATTCGTTTTTCTTGCTTTTTTCGGTCAAATCTCGATAAAATGAGGAAAATTAAGTGAAAAAACGAGGATAAAAATTGATATTTCGCTACAATTATTCGTTTTTCTTGCTTTTTTCGGTCAAATATCGATAAAATAAGGAAAATCAATGGAAAAAAGATGATAAAAATTGATATTTAGCTAAAGTTATTCGTTTTTCTTGCTTTTTTTGGTCAAATCTCGATAAAATGTGGAAGATCAAGGGAAAAAAAGAGGAAAAAAATTGAAATTTCGCTAAAATTATTCGTTTTTCTTACTTTTTTATGTCAAATCTCGATAAAATAAGGAAAATTAAGGGAATAAAAGAGGATAAAAATTGATATTTCGCTAAAATTATTCGTTTTTCTTGCTTTTTTCGGACAAACCTCGATAAAATAAGGAAAATTAAGGGAAAAAAAGGGGAAAAAAATAGAAATTTCGCTAAAATTATTCGTTTTTCTAGCTTTTTTCGGTCAAATCTCGATAAAATAAGGAAAATTAAGGGAAAAAAGAGGATAAAAATTGATATTTTGCTAAAATTATTCGTTTTTCTTACTTTTTTCGGTCAAATCTCGATAAAATAAGGAAAATTAAGGGAAAAAAAGAGGAAAAAAATTGAAATTTCGCTAAAATTATTCGTTTTTCTTGCTTTTTTCGGTCAAATCTCGATAAAATAACGAAAATTAAGGGAAAAAAAGAGGATTAAAATTGAAATTTTGCAAAAATAATTCGTTTTTCTTGCTTTTTTCAAGCAAATCTCGATAAAATAAGGAAAATTAAGGAAAAAAAAGGGGAAAAAAATTGAAATTACGCTAAAATTATTCGTTTTTCTTGCTTTTTTCGGTCAAATCTCGATAAAATAAGGAAAATTAAGTGAAAAAAAGAGGAAAAAAATTGAAATTTCGCTCAAATTATTCGTTTTTCTTGCCTTTTTCGATTATAAATCGATAAAATAAGAAAATTAAGGGAAAAAAAGAGGAAAAAAATGGAAATTTCGCTAAAAGTATTTGTTTTTGTTGCATTTTTCGATAATAAACCGATAAAATTAGGAAAATTAAGGGAAAAAAAGAGGAAAAAAATTGAAATTTCGCCGAAATTATTCGTTTTTGTTGCTTTTTTCGATAATAATTCGATAAAATGAGGAAATAAGGGAAAAAAAGAGGAAAACAATTAAAATTTCGCCGAAATTATTCGTTTTTGTTGCTTTTTTCGATAATAAATCGATTAAATGAGGAAAATTAAGGGAAAAAAAGAGGAGAAAAATTGAAATTTCGCCGGAGTTATTCGTTTTTGTTGCTTTTTTCGATAATAAATCGATAATACCAGGAAAATTAAGGGAATAAAAGAGGAAAAAAATTGAAATTTCGCCAAAATTATTCGTTTTTGTTGCTTTCTTCGATAATAAATCGATAAAATGAGGAAAATTAAGGGAAAAAAAGAGGAAAAAATTTGAAATTTCGCCGAAATTATTCGTTTTTGTTGCTTTTTTCGATAATAATTCGATAAAATGAGGAAATAAGGGAAAAAAAGAGGAAAACAATTAAAATTTCGCCGAAATTATTCGTTTTTGTTGCTTTTTTCGATAATAAATCGATTAAATGAGGAAAATTAAGGGAAAAAAAGAGGAAAAAAATTGAAATTTCGCCAAAATTATTCGCTTTTGTTGCTTTTTTTGATAATAAATCGATAAAATGAGGAAAATTAAGGGAAAAAAAGAGGAAATAATTGAAATTTCGCAAACTTTATTAGTAATTGTTGCGTTTTTTTCCATAATTAATCGATAAAATTAGGAAAATTAAGGTAAAAAAAGGGGAAAAAAATTGAAATTTCGCCAAAATTATTCGTTTTTGTTGCTTTTTTCCATATAAAATCGAAGAAATGAGGAAAATTATGGGAAAAAAAGAGGAAAAAAATTGAAATTTCGCTAAAAGTATTTGCTTTTGTTGCTTTTTTCGATAAAAAATCGATAAAATTAGGAAAATTAAGGAAAAAAAAGGAAAAAAATTGAAATTTCGCTTAAATTATTAGTTTTTGTTGCTTTTTTCCATATAAAATCGATAAAATGAGGAAATTTTAGGGAAAAAAAGAGGAAAAAAATTGAAATTTCGCTCAAATTATTCGTTTTTGTTGCTTATTTTGATAAAAAATCGATAAAATTAGGAAAATTATGGGAAAAAAAGAGGAAAAAAATTGAAATTTCGCTAAAAGTATTTGCTTTTGTTGCTTTTTTCGATAAAAAATCGATAAAATTAGGAAAATTAAGGAAAAAAAAGGAAAAAAATTGAAATTTCGCTTAAATTATTAGTTTTTGTTGCTTTTTTCCATATAAAATCGATAAAATGAGGAAATTTTAGGGAAAAAAAGAGGAAAAAAATTGAAATTTCGCTCAAATTATTAGTTTTTGTTGCTTTTTTCGATAATAAATCGATAAAATTTATGAAAATTAAGGGAAAAAAAGAGGAAATAATTGAAATTTCGCAAACATTATTAGTTTTTGTTGCGTTTTTTTCCATAATAAATCGATAAAATTAGGAAAATTAAGGGAATAAAAGAGGAAAAAAATTGAAATTTCGCTCAAATTATTAGTTTTTGTTGCTTTTTTCGATAATAAATCGATAAAATTAGGAAAATTAAGGGAAAAAAAGAGGAAAAAGATTGATATTTCGCCAAAATTATTCGTTTTTGTTGCTTTTTCCCATATAAAATCGAAGAAATGAGTAAAATTAAGGGAAAAAAAGAGGAAAAAAATTGAAATTTCGCAAAAATTATTCGTTTCGTTGCTTATTTTGATAAAAAATCGATAAAATTAGGAAAATTAAGGGAAAAAAGAGGAAAAAAATTGAAATTTCGCTAAAATTATTCGTTTTTGTTGCTTTTTTCGATAATAAATCGATAAAATTAGGAAAATTAAGGGAAAAAAAGAGGAAAAAGATTGAAATTTCGCCAAAATTATTCGTTTTTGTTGCTTTTTTCCATATAAAATCGAAGAAATGAGTAAAATTAAGGGAAAAAAAGAGGAAAAAAATTGAAATTTCGCTAAAAGTATTTGCTTTTGTTGCATTTTTCGATAATAAACCGATAAAATTAGGAAAATTAAGGGAAAAAAAGAGGAAAAAAATTGAAATTTCGCCGAAATTATTCGTTTTTGTTGCTTTTTTCGATAATAAATCGATAAAATGAGGAAATAAGGGAAAAAAAGAGGAAAACAATTGAAATTTCGCCAAAATTATTCGTTTTTGTTGCTATTTTCGATAATAAATCGCAGAAATGAGGAAAATTAAGGGAAAAAAAGAGGAAATAGATTGAAATTTCGCTAAAATTATTCGTTTTTCTTGCTTTTTCGGTCAAATCTCGATAAAATAAGGAAAATTAAGGGAAAAAAAGAGGAAAAAAATTGAAATTTCGCTCAAATTATTCGTTTTTTTTGCTTTTTTCGGTCAAATCTCGATAAAATAAGGAAAATTAAGGGAAAAAAAGAGGATAAAAATTGATATTTCGCTAAAATTATTCGTTTTTCTTGCTTTTTTCGGTCAAATCTCGATAAAATGAGGAAAATTAAGTGAAAAAACGAGGATAAAAATTGATATTCAGCTAAAGTTATTCGTTTTTCTTGCTTTTTTCGGTCAAATCTCGATAAAATGTGGAAAATCAAGGGAAAAAAAGAGGAAAAAAATTGAAATTTCGCTAAAATTATTCGTTTTTCTTACTTTTTTATGTCAAATCTCGATAAAATAAGGAAAATTAAGGGAAAAAAAGACTAAAAAATTGAAATTTCGCTAAAATTATTCGTTTTTTTTGCTTTTTTCGGTCAAATCTCGAAAAAATAAGGAAAATTAAGGGAAAAAAAGAGGAAAAAAATTAAAATTTCGCTAAAATAATTCGTTTTTCTTGCTTTTTTCGGTCAAATCTCGATAAAATAAGGAAAATTAAGGGAATAAAAGAGGATAAAAATTGATATTTCGCTAAAATTATTCGTTTTTCTTGCTTTTTTCGGACAAACCTCGATAAAATAAGGAAAATTAAGGGAAAAAAAGGGGAAAAAAATAGAAATTTCGCTAAAATTATTCATTTTTCTAGCTTTTTTCGGTCAAATCTCGATAAAATAAGGAAAATTAAGGGAAAAAAGAGGATAAAAATTGATATTTTGCTAAAATTATTCGTTTTTCTTACTTTTTTCGGTCAAATCTCGATAAAATAAGGAAAATTAAGGGAAAAAAAGAGGAAAAAAATTGAAATTTCGCTAAAATTATTCGTTTTTCTTGCTTTTTTCGGTCAAATCTCGATAAAATAACGAAAATTAAGGGAAAAAAAGAGGATTAAAATTGAAATTTCGCAAAAATATTTAGTTTTTCTTGCTTTTTTCAAGCAAATCTCGATAAAATAAGGAAAATTAAGGAAAAAAAAGGGGAAAAAAATTGAAATTTCGCTAAAATTATTCGTTTTTCTTGCTTTTTTCGGTCAAATCTCGATAAAATAAGGAAAATTAAGTGAAAAAAAGAGGAAAAAAATTGAAATTTCGCTCAAATTATTCGTTTTTCTCGCCTTTTTCGATTATAAATCGATAAAATAGGAAAATTAAGGGAAAAAAAGAGGAAAAAAATGGAAATTTCGCTAAAAGTATTTGTTTTTGTTGCATTTTTCGATAATAAACCGATAAAATTAGGAAAATTAAGGGAAAAAAAGAGGAAAAAAATTGAAATTACGCCGAAATTATTCGTTTTTGTTGCTTTTTTCGATAATAATTCGATAAAATGAGGAAATAAGGGAAAAAAAGAGGAAAACAATTAAAATTTCGCCGAAATTATTCGTTTTTGTTGCTTTTTTCGATAATAAATCGATTAAATGAGGAAAATTAAGGGAAAAAAAGAGGAGAAAAATTGAAATTTCGCCGGAGTTATTCGTTTTTGTTGCTTTTTTCGATAATAAATCGATTAAATGAGGAAAATTAAGGGAAAAAAAGAGGAAAAAAATTGAAATTTCGCCGAAATTATTCGTTTTTGTTGCTTTTTTCGATAATAAATCGATAAGACCAGGAAAATTAAGGGAGAAAAAGAGGAAAAAAATTGAAATTTCGCCAAAATTATTCGTTTTTGTTGCTTTCTTCGATAATAAATCGATAAAATGAGGAAAATTAAGGGAAATAAAGAGGAAAAAAGTTGAAATTTCGGCAAAATTATTCGTTTTTGTTGCTTTTTTCCATATAAAATCGAAGAAATGAGGAAAATTAAGGTAAAAAAAGAGGAAAAAAATTGAAATTTCGCTCAAATTATTAGTTTTTGTTGCTTTTTTCGATAATATATCGATTAAATGAGGAAAATTAAGGGAAAAAAAGAGGAAAAAAATTGAAATTTCGCTCAAATCATTAGTTTTTGTTGCTTTTATCGATAATAAATCGATAAAATTAGGAAAATTAAGGGAAAAAAAGAGGAAAAAAATTGAAATTTCGCCAAAATTATTCGTTTTTGTTACGTTTTTCGATAAAAAAGCGATAAAATGAGGAAAATTAAGGGAAAAAAAGAGGAAAAAAATTGAAAATTCGCCAAAATTATTCGTTTCTGTTGCTTTTCTCCATATAAAATATATAAAATGAGGAAAATTTAGGGAAAAAAAGAGGAAAAAAATTAAAATTTTTCTCAAATTATTAGTTTTTGTTGCTTTTTTCGATAATAAATCGATAAAATTAGGAAAATTAAGGGAAAAAAAGAGGAAATAATTGAAATTTCGCAAACTTTATTAGTTTTTGTTGCGTTTTTTTCCATAATTAATCGATAAAATTAGGAAAATTAAAGTAAAAAAAGAGGAAAAAAATTGAAATTTCGCCAAAATTATTCGTTTTTGTTGCTTTTTTCCATATAAAATCGAAGAAATGAGGAAAATTAAGGGAAAAAAAGAGGAAAAAAATTGAAATTTCGCTCAAATTATTCGTTTTTGTTGCTTATTTTGATAAAAAATCGATAAAATTAGGAAAATTATGGGAAAAAAAGAGGAAAAAAATTGAAAATTCGCCAAAATTATTCGTTTTTGTTGCTATTTTCGATAATAAATCGCAGAAATGAGGAAAATTAAGGGAAAAAAAGAAGAAAAAAATTGAAATTTCGCTCAAATTATTCGTTTTTGTTGCTTTTTTCGATAATAAATCGATTAAATGAGGAAAATTAAGGGAAAAAAAGAGGAGAAAAATTGAAATTTCGCCGGAGTTATTCGTTTTTGTTGCTTTTTTCGATAATAAATCGATAAGACCAGGAAAATTAAGGGAATAAAAGAGGAAAAAAATTGAAATTTCGCCAAAATTATTCGTTTTTGTTGCTTTCATCGATAATAAATCGATAAAATGAGGAAAATTAAGGGAAAAAAAGAGGAAAAAAATTGAAATTTCGCCGAAATTATTCGTTTTTGTTGCTTTTTTCGATAATAATTCGATAAAATGAGGAAATAAGGGAAAAAAAGAGGAAAACAATTAAAATTTCGCCGAAATTATTCGTTTTTTTTGCTTTTTTCGATAATAAATCGATTAAATGAGGAAAATTAAGGGAAAAAAAGAGGAAAAAAATTGAAATTTCGCCAAAATTATTCGCTTTTGTTGCTTTTTTTGATAATAAATCGATAAAATGAGGAAAATTAAGGGAAAAAAAGAGGAAATAATTGAAATTTCGCAAACTTTATTAGTTATTGTTGCGTTTTTTTCCATAATTAATCGATAAAATTAGGAAAATTAAGGGAAAAAAAGAGGAAAAAAATTGAAATTTCGGTCAAATTATTCGTTTTTGTTGCTTATTTTGATAAAAAATCGATAAAATTAGGAAAATTATGGGAAAAAAAGAGGAAAAAAATTGAAATTTCGCTAAAAGTATTTGCTTTTGTTGCTTTTTTCGATAAAAAATCGATAAAATTAGGATAATTAAGGAAAAAAAAGGAAAAAAATTGAAATTTCGCTTAAATTATTAGTTTTTGTTGCTTTTTTCCATATAAAATCGATAAAATGAGGAAATTTTAGGGAAAAAAAGAGGAAAAAAATTGAAATTTCGCTCAAATTATTAGTTTTTGTTGCTTTTTTCGATAATAAATCGATAAAATTTATGAAAATTAAGGGAAAAAAAGAGGAAATAATTGAAATTTCGCAAACATTATTAGTTTTTGTTGCGTTTTTTTCCATAATAAATCGATAAAATTAGGAAAATTAAGGGAATAAAAGAGGAAAAAAATTGAAATTTCGCTCAAATTATTAGTTTTTGTTGCTTTTTTCGATAATAAATCGATAAAATTAGGAAAATTAAGGGAAAAAAAGAGGAAAAAGATTGATATTTCGCCAAAATTATTCGTTTTTGTTGCTTTTTTCCATATAAAATCGAAGAAATGAGTAAAATTAAGGGAAAAAAAGAGGAAAAAAATTGAAATTTCGCAAAAATTATTCGTTTCGTTGCTTATTTTGATAAAAAATCGATAAAATTAGGAAAATTATGGGAAAAAAAGAGGAAAAAAATTGAAATTTCGCTAAAAGTATTTGCTTTTGTTGCTTTTTTCGATAAAAAATCGATAAAATTAGGATAATTAAGGAAAAAAAAGGAAAAAAATTGAAATTTCGCTTAAATTATTAGTTTTTGTTGCTTTTTTCCATATAAAATCGATAAAATGAGGAAATTTTAGGGAAAAAAAGAGGAAAAAAATTGAAATTTCGCTCAAATTATTAGTTTTTGTTGCTTTTTTCGATAATAAATCGATAAAATTTATGAAAATTAAGGGAA
This sequence comes from Sympetrum striolatum, assembly GCA_947579665.1. Lineage (NCBI taxonomy): Eukaryota > Metazoa > Arthropoda > Insecta > Odonata > Libellulidae > Sympetrum > Sympetrum striolatum. The sequence goes on from CANPUZ010000274.1 coordinate 60,148, forward strand.
AAAAAGAGGAAATAATTGAAATTTCGCAAACATTATTAGTTTTTGTTGCGTTTTTTTCCATAATAAATCGATAAAATTAGGAAAATTAAGGGAATAAAAGAGGAAAAAAATTGAAATTTCGCTCAAATTATTAGTTTTTGTTGCTTTTTTCGATAATAAATCGATAAAATTAGGAAAATTAAGGGAAAAAAAGAGGAAAAAGATTGATATTTCGCCAAAATTATTCGTTTTTGTTGCTTTTTTCCATATAAAATCGAAGAAATGAGTAAAATTAAGGGAAAAAAAGAGGAAAAAAATTGAAATTTCGCAAAAATTATTCGTTTCGTTGCTTATTTTGATAAAAAATCGATAAAATTAGGAAAATTAAGGGAAAAAAGAGGAAAAAAATTGAAATTTCGCTCAAATTATTCGTTTTTGTTGCTTTTTTCGATTATAAATCGATAAAATGAGGAAAATTAAGGGAAAAAAAGAGGAAAAAAATTGAAATTTCGCTAAAAGTATTTGCTTTTGTTGCATTTTTCGATAATAAACCGATAAAATTAGGAAAATTAAGGGAAAAAAAGAGGAAAAAAATTGAAATTTCGCCGAAATTATTCGTTTTTGTTGCTTTTTTCGATAATAAATCGATAAAATGAGGAAATAAGGGAAAAAAAGAGGAAAACAATTGAAATTTCGCCAAAATTATTCGTTTTTGTTGCTATTTTCGATAATAAATCGCAGAAATGAGGAAAATTAAGGGAAAAAAAGAGTAAAAAAATTGAAATTTCGCAAAAATTATTTGTTTCGTTGCTTATTTTGATAAAAAATCGATAAAATTAGGAAAATTAAGGGAAAAAAAGAGGAAAAAAATTGAAATTTCGCAAAAATTATTCGTTTTTGTTGCTTATTTCGATAAAATTAGGAAAATTAAGGGAAAAAAAGAGGAAAAAAATTGAAATTTCGCCGAAATTATTCGTTTTTGTTGCTTTTTTCGATAATAAATCGATAAAATGAGGAAATAAGGGAAAAAAAGAGGAAAACAATTGAAATTTCGCCAAAATTATTCGTTTTTGTTGCTATTTTCGATAATAAATCGCAGAAATGAGGAAAATTAAGGGAAAAAAAGAGGAAAAAAATTGAAATTTCGCTAAAATTATTCGTTTTTGTTGCTTTTTTCGATTATAAATCGATAAAATGAGGAAAATTAAGGTAAAAAAAGAGGAAAACAATTAAAATTTCGCCGAAATTATTCGTTTTTGTTGCTTTTTTCGATAATAAATCGATTAAATGAGGAAAATTAAGGGAAAAAAAGAGGAAAAAAATTGAAATTTCGCCGAAATTATTCGTTTTTGTTGCTTTTTTCGATAATAAATCGATAAGACCAGGAAAATTAAGGGAAAAAAAGAGGAAAAAAATTGAAATTTCGCCAAAATTATTCGTTTTTGTTGCTTTCTTCGATAATAAATCGCAGAAATGAGGAAAATTAAGGGAAAAAAAGAGTAAAAAAATTGAAATTTCGCAAAAATTATTTGTTTCGTTGCTTATTTTGATAAAAAATCGATAAAATTAGGAAAATTAAGGGAAAAAAAGAGGAAAAAAATTGAAATTTCGCAAAAATTATTCGTTTTTGTTGCTTATTTCGATAAAATTAGGAAAATTAAGGGAAAAAAGAGGAAAAAAATTGAAATTTCGCTAAAATTATTCGTTTTTGTTGCTTTTTTCGATTATAAATCGATAAAATGAGGAAAATTAAGGTAAAAAAAGAGGAAAACAATTAAAATTTCGCCGAAATTATTCGTTTTTGTTGCTTTTTTCGATAATAAATCGATTAAATGAGGAAAATTAAGGGAAAAAAGAGGAAAAAAATTGAAATTTCGCTCAAATTATTCGTTTTTGTTGCTTTTTTCGATTATAAATCGATAAAATGAGGAAAATTAAGGGAAAAAAAGAGGAAAAAAATTGAAATTTCGCTAAAAGTATTTGCTTTTGTTGCATTTTTCGATAATAAACCGATAAAATTAGGAAAATTAAGGGAAAAAAAGAGGAAAAAAATTGAAATTTCGCCGAAATTATTCGTTTTTGTTGCTTTTTTCGATAATAAATCGATAAAATGAGGAAATAAGGGAAAAAAAGAGGAAAACAATTGAAATTTCGCCAAAATTATTCGTTTTTGTTGCTATTTTCGATAATAAATCGCAGAAATGAGGAAAATTAAGGGAAAAAAAGAGTAAAAAAATTGAAATTTCGCAAAAATTATTTGTTTCGTTGCTTATTTTGATAAAAAATCGATAAAATTAGGAAAATTAAGGGAAAAAAAGAGGAAAAAAATTGAAATTTCGCCGAAATTATTCGTTTTTGTTGCTTTTTTCGATAATAAATCGATAAAATGAGGAAATAAGGGAAAAAAAGAGGAAAACAATTGAAATTTCGCCAAAATTATTCGTTTTTGTTGCTATTTTCGATAATAAATCGCAGAAATGAGGAAAATTAAGGGAAAAAAAGAGGAAAAAAATTGAAATTTCGCTAAAATTATTCGTTTTTGTTGCTTTTTTCGATTATAAATCGATAAAATGAGGTAAATTAAGGTAAAAAAAGAGGAAAACAATTAAAATTTCGCCGAAATTATTCGTTTTTGTTGCTTTTTTCGATAATAAATCGATTAAATGAGGAAAATTAAGGGAAAAAAAGAGGAAAAAAATTGAAATTTCGCCGAAATTATTCGTTTTTGTTGCTTTTTTCGATAATAAATCGATAAGACCAGGAAAATTAAGGGAGAAAAAGAGGAAAAAAATTGAAATTTCGCCAAAATTATTCGTTTTTGTTGCTTTCTTCGATAATAAATCGATAAAATGAGGAAAATTAAGGGAAATAAAGAGGAAAAAAGTTGAAATTTCGGCAAAATTATTCGTTTTTGTTGCTTTTTTCCATATAAAATCGAAGAAATGAGGAAAATTAAGGTAAAAAAAGAGGAAAAAAATTGAAATTTCGCTCAAATTATTAGTTTTTGTTGCTTTTTTCGATAATATATCGATTAAATGAGGAAAATTAAGGGAAAAAAAGAGGAAAAAAATTGAAATTTCGCTCAAATCATTAGTTTTTGTTGCTTTTATCGATGAAATAATCGATAAAATTAGGAAAATTAAGGGAAAAAAAGAGGAAAAAAATTGAAAATTCGCCAAAATTATTCGTTTCTGTTGCTTTTCTCCATATAAAATATATAAAATGAGGAAAATTTAGGGAAAAAAAGAGGAAAAAAATTAAAATTTTTCTCAAATTATTAGTTTTTGTTGCTTTTTTCGATAATAAATCGATAAAATTAGGAAAATTAAGGGAAAAAAAGAGGAAATAATTGAAATTTCGCAAACTTTATTAGTTTTTGTTGCGTTTTTTTCCATAATTAATCGATAAAATTAGGAAAATTAAAGTAAAAAAAGAGGAAAAAAATTGAAATTTCGCCAAAATTATTCGTTTTTGTTGCTTTTTTCCATATAAAATCGAAGAAATGAGGAAAATTAAGGGAAAAAAAGAGGAAAAAAATTGAAATTTCGCTCAAATTATTCGTTTTTGTTGCTTATTTTGATAAAAAATCGATAAAATTAGGAAAATTATGGGAAAAAAAGAGGAAAAAAATGGAAATTTCGCTAAAAGTATTTGCTTTTGTTGCTTTTTTCGATAAAAAATCGATAAAATTAGGAAAATTAAGGAAAAAAAAGGAAAAAAATTGAAATTTCGCTTAAATTATTAGTTTTTGTTGCTTTTTTCCATATAAAATCGATAAAATGAGGAAATTTTAGGGAAAAAAAGAGGAAAAAAATTGAAATTTCGCTCAAATTATTAGTTTTTGTTGCTTTTTTCGATAACAAATCGATAAAATTTATGAAAATTAAGGGAAAAAAAGAGGAAATAATTGAAATTTCGCAAACATTATTAGTTTTTGTTGCGTTTTTTTCCATAATAAATCGATAAAATTAGGAAAATTAAGGGAATAAAAGAGGAAAAAAATTGAAATTTCGCTCAAATTATTAGTTTTTGTTGCTTTTTTCGATAATAAATCGATAAAATTAGGAAAATTAAGGGAAAAAAAGAGGAAAAAGATTGAAATTTCGCCAAAATTATTCGTTTTTGTTGCTTTTTTCCATATAAAATCGAAGAAATGAGTAAAATTAAGGGAAAAAAAGAGGAAAAAAATTGAAATTTCGCAAAAATTATTCGTTTCGTTGCTTATTTTGATAAAAAATCGATAAAATTAGGAAAATTAAGGGAAAAAAGAGGAAAAAAATTGAAATTTCGCTAAAATTATTCGTTTTTGTTGCTTTTTTCGATTATAAATCGATAAAATGAGGAAAATTAAGGGAAAAAAAGAGGAAAAAAATTGAAATTTCGCTAAAAGTATTTGCTTTTGTTGCATTTTTCGATAATAAACAGATAAAATTAGGAAAATTAAGGGAAAAAAAGAGGAAAAAAATTGAAATTTCGCCGAAATTATTCGTTTTTGTTGCTTTTTTCGATAATAAATCGATAAAATGAGGAAATAAGGGAAAAAAAGAGGAAAACAATTGAAATTTCGCCAAAATTATTCGTTTTTGTTGCTATTTTCGATAATAAATCGCAGAAATGAGGAAAATTAAGGGAAAAAAGAGGAAAAAAATTGAAATTTCGCAAAAATTATTTGTTTCGTTGCTTATTTTGATAAAAAATCGATAAAATTAGGAAAATTAAGGGAGAAAAAGAGGAAAAAAATTGAAATTTCGCAAAAATTATTCGTTTTTGTTGCTTATTTCGATAAAATTAGGAAAATTAAGGGAAAAAAGAGGAAAAAAATTGAAATTTCGCTAAAATTATTCGTTTTTGTTGCTTTTTTCGATTATAAATCGATAAAATGAGGAAAATTAAGGTAAAAAAAGAGGAAAACAATTAAAATTTCGCCGAAATTATTCGTTTTTGTAGCTTTTTTCGATAATAAATCGATTAAATGAGGAAAATTAAGGGAAAAAAAGAGGAAAAAAATTGAAATTTCGCCGAAATTATTCGTTTTTGTTGCTTTTTTCGATAATAAATCGATAAGACCAGGAAAATTAAGGGAAAAAAAGAGGAAAAAAATTGAAATTTCGCCAAAATTATTCGTTTTTGTTGCTTTCTTCGATAATAAATCGATAAAATGAGGAAAATTAAGGGAAATAAAGAGGAGAAAGTTGAAATTTCGGCAAAATTATTCGTTTTTGTTGCTTTTTTCCATATAAAATCGAAGAAATGAGGAAAATTAAGGTAAAAGAAGAGGAAAAAAATTGAAATTTCGCTCAAATTATTAGTTTTTGTTGCTTTTTTCGATAATATATCGATTAAATGAGGAAAATTAAGGGAAAAAAAGAGGAAAAAAATTGAAATTTCGCTCAAATCATTAGTTTTTGTTGCTTTTATCGATAATAAATCGATAAAATTAGGAAAATTAAGGGAAAAAAAGAGGAAAAAAATTGAAATTTCGCCAAAATTATTCGTTTTTGTTACGTTTTTCGATAAAAAAGCGATAAAATGAGGAAAATAAGGGAAAAAAAGAGGAAAAAAATTGAAAATTCGCCAAAATTATTCGTTTCTGTTGCTTTTCTCCATATAAAATCGATAAAATGAGGAAAATTTAGGGAAAAAAAGAGGAAAAAAATTAAAATTTTTCTCAAATTATTAGTTTTTGTTGCTTTTTTCGATAATAAATCGATAAAATTAGGAAAATTAAGGGAAAAAAAGAGGAAATAATTGAAATTTCGCAAACTTTATTAGTTTTTGTTGCGTTTTTTTCCATAATTAATCGATAAAATTAGGAAAATTAAAGTAAAAAAAGAGGAAAAAAATTGAAATTTCGCCAAAATTATTCGTTTTTGTTGCTTTTTTCCATATAAAATCGAAGAAATGAGGAAAATTAAGGGAAAAAAAGAGGAAAAAAATTGAAATTTCGCTAAAAGTATTTGCTTTTGTTGCTTTTTTCGATAAAAAATCGATAAAATTAGGAAAATTAAGGAAAAAAAAGGAAAAAAATTGAAATTTCGCCGAAATTATTCTTTTTTGTTGCTTTTTTCGATAATAAATCGATAAAATGAGGAAAATTAAGGGAAAAAAAGAGGAAAAAAATTGAAATTTCGCCGAAATTGTTCGTTTTTGTTGCTTTTTTCGGTAAAAAATCGATGAAATGAGGAAAATTAAGGGAAAAAAAGAGGAAAAAAATTGAAATTTCGCTCAAATTATTAGTTTTTGTTTTTTTTTTCGATAATAAATCGATAAAATTAGGAAAATTAAGGGAAAAACAGAGGAAATAATTGAAATTTCGCAAACTTTATTAGTTATTGTTGCGTTTTTTTCCATAATAAATCGATAAAATTAGGAAAATTAAGGTAAAAAAAGAGGAAAAAAGTTGAAATTTCGGCAAAATTATTCGTTTTTGTTGCTTTTTTCCATATAAAATCGAAGAAATGAGGAAAATTAAGGGAAAAAAAGAGGAAAAAAATTGAAATTTCGCAAAAATTATTCGTTTTTGTTGCTTATTTTGTTAAAAAATCGATAAAATTAGGAAAATTAAGGGAAAAAAAGAGGAAAAAAATTGAAATTTCGCTAAAAGTATTTGCTTTTGTTGCTTTTTTCGATAATAAATCGATAAAATTAGGAAAATTAAGGGAAAAAAAGACGAAAAAAATTGAAATTTCGCCAAAATTATTCGTTTTCGTTACTTTTTTCGATAAAAAGCGATAACATGAGGAAAATTAAGGGAAAAAAAGAGGAAAAAAATTGAAATTTCGCTTAAATTATTAGTTTTTGTTGCTTTTTTCCATATAAAATCGATAAAATGAGGAAATTTTAGGGAAAAAAAGAGGAAAAAAATTGAAATTTCGCTCAAATTATTAGTTTTTGTTGCTTTTTTCGATAATAAATCGATAAAATTTATGAAAATTAAGGGAAAAAAAGAGGAAATAATTGAAATTTCGCAAACATTATTAGTTTTTGTTGCGTTTTTTTCCATAATAAATCGATAAAATTAGGAAAATTAAGGGAATAAAAGAGGAAAAAAATTGAAATTTCGCTCAAATTATTAGTTTTTGTTGCTTTTTTCGATAATAAATCGATAAAATTAGGAAAATTAAGGGAAAAAAAGAGGAAAAAGATTGAAATTTCGCCAAAATTATTCGTTTTTGTTGCTTTTTTCCATATAAAATCGAAGAAATGAGTAAAATTAAGGGAAAAAAATTGAAATTTCGCAAAAATTATTCGTTTCGTTGCTTATTTTGATAAAAAATCGATAAAATTAGGAAAATTAAGGGAAAAAAGAGGAAAAAAATTGAAATTTCGCTAAAATTATTCGTTTTTGTTGCTTTTTTCGATTATAAATCGATAAAATAAGGAAAATTAAGGGAAAAAAAGAGGAAAAAAATTGAAATTTCGCTAAAAGTATTTGCTTTTGTTGCATTTTTCGATAATAAACCGATAAAATTAGGAAAATTAAGGGAAAAAAAGAGGAAAAAAATTGAAATTTCGCCGAAATTATTCGTTTTTGTTGCTTTTTTCGATAATAAATCGATAAAATGAGGAAATAAGGGAAAAAAAGAGGAAAACAATTGAAATTTCGCCAAAATTATTCGTTTTTGTTGCTATTTTCGATAATAAATCGCAGAAATGAGGAAAATTAAGGGAAAAAAAGAGGAAAAAAATTGAAATTTCGCAAAAATTATTTGTTTCGTTGCTTATCTTGATAAAAAATCGATAAAATTAGGAAAATTAAGGGAAAAAAAGAGGAAAAAAATTGAAATTTCGCAAAAATTATTCGTTTTTGTTGCTTATTTCGATAAAATTAGGAAAATTAAGGGAGAAAAGAGGAAAAAAATTGAAATTTCGCTAAAATTATTCGTTTTTGTTGCTTTTTTCGATAATAAATCGATAAAATGAGGAAAATTAAGGTAAAAAAAGAGGAAAAAAATTGAAATTTCGCTCAAATTATTAGTTTTTGTTGCTTTTTTCGATAATATATCGATTAAATGAGGAAAATTAAGGGAAAAAAAGAGGAAAAAAATTGAAATTTCGCTCAAATCATTAGTTTTTGTTGCTTTTATCGATAATAAATCGATAAAATTAGGAAAATTAAGGGAAAAAAAGAGGAAAAAAATTGAAATTTCGCCAAAATTATTCGTTTTTGTTACGTTTTTCGATAAAAAAGCGATAAAATGAGGAAAATTAAGGGAAAAAAAGAGGAAAAAAATTGAAAATTCGCCAAAATTATTCATTTCTGTTGCTTTTCTCCATATAAAATCGATAAAATGAGGAAAATTTAGGGAAAAAAAGAGGAAAAAAATTAAAATTTTTCTCAAATTATTAGTTTTTGTTGCTTTTTTCGATAATAAATCGATAAAATTAGGAAAATTAAGGGAAAAAAAGAGGAAAAAAATTGAAATTTTGCCAAAATTATTCGTTTTTGTTGCTTTTTTCCATATAAAATCGATAAAATGAGGAAAATTAAGGGAAAAAAAGAGGAAAAAAATTGAAATTTCGCTCAAATTATTAGTTTTTGTTGCTTTTTTCGATAATAAATCGATAAAATTAGGAAAATTAAGAGAAAAAAAGAGGAAATAATTGAAATTTTGCAAACTTTATTAGTTTTTGTTGCGTTTTTTTCCATAATAAATCGATAAAATTAGGAAAATTAAGGTAAAAAAAGAGGAAAAAAATTGAAATTTCGCCAAAATTATTCGTTTTTGTTGCCTTTTTCCATATAAAATCGAAGAAATGAGGAAAATTAAGGGAAAAAAAGAGGAAAAAAATTGAAATTTCGCTAAAAGTATTTGCTTTTGTTGCTTTTTTCGATAAAAAATCGATAAAATTTGGAAATTTAAGGAAATAAAAAAGGAAAAAAATTGAAATTTCGCCGAAATTATTCGTTTTTGTTGCTTTTTTCGATAATAAATCGATAAAATGAGGAAAATTAAGGGAAAAAAAGAGGAAAAAAATTGAAATTTCACCGAAATTATTCGTTTTTGTTGCTTTTTTCGATAATAAATCGAAAAAATTAGGAAAATTAAGGGAAAAAAAGAGGAAAAAAATTGATATTTCGTTCAAATTATTAGTTTTTGTTGCTTTCTTCGATAATAAATCGATTAAATGAGGAAAATTAAGGGAAAAAAAGAGGAAAAAAATTGAAATTTCGCTCAAATTATTAGTTTTTGTTGCTTTTTTCGATAATAAATCGATAAAATTAGGAAAATTAAGGGAAAAAAAGAGGAAATAATTGAAATTTCGCAAACTTTATTAGTTTTTGTTGCGTTTTTTTCCATAATAAATCGATAAAATTAGGAAAATTAAGGTAAAAAAAGAGGAAAAAAATTGAAATCTCGCCAAAATTATTCGTTTTTGTTGCTTTTTTCCATATAAAATTGAAGAAATGAGGAAAATTAAGGGAAAAAAATTGAAATTTCGCCGAAAGTATTCGTTTTTGTTGCTTTTTTCGATAATAAATCGATAAAATGAGGAAAATTAAGGGAAAAAAAAGTGGAAAAAAATTGAAATTTCGCCAAAATTATTCGTTTTTGTTGCTTTTTTCGATAATAAATCAAAAAAATTAGGAAAATTAAGGGAAAAAAAGAGGAAAAAAATTGAAATTTCGCTCAAATTATTAGTTTTTGTTGCTTTTTTCGATAATAAATCGATTAAATGAGGAAAATTAAGGGAAAAAAAGAGGAAAAAAATTGAAATTTCGCTCAAATCATTAGTTTTTGTTGCTTTTATCGATAATAAATCGATAAAATTAGGAAAATTAAGGGAAAAAAAGAGGAAAAAAATTGAAATTTCGCTCAAATCATTAGTTATTGTTGCTTTATTGATAATAAATCGATAAAATTAGGAAAATTAAGGGAAAAAAAGAGGAAAAAAATTGAAATTTCGCCAAAATTATTCGTTTTCGTTACTTTTTTCGATAAAAAAGCGATAACATGAGGAAAACTAAGTGAAAAAAAGAGGAAAAAAATTGAAATTTCGCTCAAATTATTAGTTTTTGTTGCTTTTTTCGATAATAAATCGATAAAATTTATGAAAATTAAGGGAAGAAAAGAGGAAATAATTGAAATTTCGCAAACATTATTAGTTTTTGTTGCTTTTTTCCATATAAAATCGATAAAATGAGGAAAATTAAGGGAAAAAAAGAGGAAAAAAATTGAAATTTCGCTCAAATTATTAGTTTTTGTTGCTTTTTTCGATAATAAATCGATAAAATTTATGAAAATTAAGGGAAAAAAAGAGGAAATAATTGAAATTTCGCAAACATTATTAGTTTTTGTTGCGTTTTTTTCCATAATAAATCGATAAAATTAGGAAAATTAAGGGAAAAAAAGAGGAAAAAAATTGAAATTTCGCAAAAATTATTCGTTTCGTTGCTTATTTTGATAAAAAATCGATAAAATTAGGAAAATTAAGGGAAAAAAAGAGGAAAAAATTGAAATTTCGCAAAAATTATTCGTTTTTGTTGCTTATTTCGATAAAATTAGGAAAATTAAGGGAAAAAAGAGGAAAAAAATTGAAATTTCGCTAAAATTATTCGTTTTTGTTGCTTTTTTCGATTATAAATCGATGAAATAGGAAAATTAAGGGGAAAAAAGAGGAAAAAAATGGAAATTTTGCTAAAAGTATTTGCTTTTGTTGCATTTTTCGATAATAAACCGATAAAATTAGGAAAATTAAGGGAAAAAAAGAGGAAAAAAATTGAAATTTCGCCGAAATTATTCGTTTTTATTGCTTTTTTCGATAATAATTCGATAAAATGAGGAAATAAGGGAAAAAGAGAGGAAAACAATTAAAATTTCGCCGAAATTATTCGTTTTTGTTGCTTTTTTTGATAATAAATCGATTAAATGAGGAAAATTAAGGGAAAAAAAGAGGAGAAAAATTGAAATTTCGCCGGAGTTATTCGTTTTTGTTGCTTTTTTCGATAATAAATCGATAAGACCAGGAAAATTAAGGGAAAAAAAGAGGAAAAAAATTGAAATTTCGCCAAAATTATTCGTTTTTGTTGCTTTCTTCGATAATAAATCGATAAAATGAGGAAAATTAAGGGAAAAAAAGAGGAAAAAAATTGAAATTTCGCCAAAATTATTCGCTTTTGTTGCTTTTTTCGATAATAAATCGATAAAATGAGGAAAATTAAGGGAAAAAAAGAGGAAATAATTGAAATTTCGCAAGCTTTATTAGTTTTTGTTGCGTTTTTTTCCATAATTAATCGATAAAATTAGGAAAATTAAGGTAAAAAAAGGGGAAAAAAATTGAAATTTCGCCAAAATTATTCGTTTTTGTTGCTTTTTTTCATATAAAATCGAAGAAATGAGGAAAATTAAGGGAAAAAAAGAGGAAAAAAATTGAAATTTCGCTCAAATTATTCGTTTTTGTTGCTTATTTTGATAAAAAATCGATAAAATTAGGAAAATTAAGGGAAAAAAAGAGGAAAAAAATAGAAATTTCGCTAAAAGTATTTGCTTTTGTTGCTTTTTTCGATAAAAAATCGATAAAATTAGGAAAATTAAGGAAAAAAAAGGAAAAAAATTGAAATTTCGCCGAAATTATTCGTTTTTGTTGCTTTTTTCGATAATAAATCGATAAAATGAGGAAAATTAAGGGAAAAAAAGAGGAAAAAAATTGAAATTTCGCCGAAATTATTCGTTTTTGTTGCTTTTTTTCGGTAAAAAATCGATGAAATGAGGAAAATTAAGGGAAAAAAAGAGGAAGAAAATTGAAATTTCGCTCAAATTATTAGTTTTTGTTTTTTTTTTCGATAATAAATCGATAAAATTAGGAAAATTAAGGGAAAAACAGAGGAAATAATTGAAATTTCGCAAACTTTATTAGTTTTTGTTGCGTTTTTTTCCATAATAAATCGATAAAATTAGGAAAATTAAGGTAAAAAAAGAGGAAAAAAGTTGAAATTTCGGAAAAATTATTCGTTTTTGTTGCTTTTTTCCATATAAAATCGAAGAAATGAGGAAAATTAAGGGAAAAAAAGAGGAAAAAAATTGAAATTTAGCAAAAATTATTCGTTTTTGTTGCTTATTTTGATAAAAAATCGATAAAATTAGGAAAATTAAGGGAAAAAAAGAGGAAAAAAATTGAAATTTCGCTAAAAGTATTTGCTTTTGTTGCTTTTTTCGATAATAAATCGATAAAATTAGGAAAATTAAGGGAAAAAAATTGAAATTTCGCCAAAATTATTCGTTTTCGTTACTTTTTTCGATAAAAAAGCGATAACATGAGGAAAATTAAGGGAAAAAAAGAGGAAAAAAATTGAAATTTCGCTTAAATTATTAGTTTTTGTTGCTTTTTTCCATATAAAATCGATAAAATGAGGAAATTTTAGGGAAAAAAAGAGGAAAAAAATTGAAATTTCGCTCAAATTATTAGTTTTTGTTGCTTTTTTCGATAATAAATCGATAAAATTTATGAAAATTAAGGGAAAAAAAGAGGAAATAATTGAAATTTCGCAAACATTATTAGTTTTTGTTGCTTTTTTCGATAATAAATCGATAAAATTAGGAAAATTAAGGGAGAAAAAGAGGAAAAAGATTGAAATTTCGCAAAAATTATTCGTTTTTGTTTCTTATTTCGATAAAATTAGGAAAATTAAGGGTAAAAAGAGGAAAAAAATTGAAATTTCGCTAAAATTATTAGTTTTTGTTGCTTTTTTCGATTATAAATCGATAAAATGAGGAAAATTAAGGGAAAAAAAGAGGAAAAAATTGAAATTTCGCTAAAAGTATTTGCTTTTGTTGCATTTTTCGATAATAAACCGATAAAATTAGGAAAATTAAGGGAAAAAAAGAGGAAAAAAATTGAAATTTCGCCGAAATTATTCGTTTTTGTTGCTTTTTTCGATAATAAATCGATAAAATGAGGAAATAAGGGAAAAAAAGAGGAAAAAGATTGAAATTTCGCAAAAATTATTCGTTTTTGTTTCTTATTTCGATAAAATTAGGAAAATTAAGGGTAAAAAGAGGAAAAAAATTGAAATTTCGCTAAAATTATTAGTTTTTGTTGCTTTTTTCGATTATAAATCGATAAAATGAGGAAAATTAAGGGAAAAAAAGAGGAAAAAATTGAAATTTCGCTAAAAGTATTTGCTTTTGTTGCATTTTTCGATAATAAACCGATAAAATTAGGAAAATTAAGGGAAAAAAAGAGGAAAAAAATTGAAATTTCGCCGAAATTATTCGTTTTTGTTGCTTTTTTCGATAATAAATCGATAAAATGAGGAAATAAGGGAAAAAAAGAGGAAAACAATTAAAATTTCGCCGAAATTATTCGTTTTTGTTGCTTTTTTCGATAATAATCGATTAAATGAGGAAAATTAAGGGAATAAAAGAGGAAAAAAATTGAAATTTCGCCGAAGTTATTCATTTTTGTTGCTTTTTTCGATAATAAATCGATAAGACCAGGAAAATTTAGGGAAAAAAAGAGGAAAAAAATTAAAATTTCGCCAAAATTATTCGTTTTTGTTGCTTTCTTTGATAATAAATCGATAAAATGAGGAAAATTAAGGTAAAAAAAGAGGAAAAATATTGAAATTTCGCTCAAATTATTAGTTTTTGTTGCTTTTTTCGATAATAAATTGATAAAATTAGGAAAATTAAGGGAAAAAAAGAGGAAAAAAATTGAAATTTCGCTCATATTATTAGTTCTTGTTGCTTTTTTCGATAATAAATCGATAAAATTAGGAAAATTAAGAGAAAAAAGAGGAGAAAAGTTGAAATTTCGCCAAAATTATTCGTTTTTGTTGCTTTTTTCGATAATAAATCGAAAAAATTAGGAAAATTAAGGGAAAAAAAGAGGAAAAAATTGAAATTTCGCTCAAATTATTAGTTTTTGTTGCTTTTTTCGATAATAAATCGATTAAATGAGGAAAATTAAGGGAAAAAAAGAGGAAAAAAATTGAAATTTCGCTCAAATCATTAGTTTTTGTTGCTTTTATCGATAATAAATCGATAAAATTAGGAAAATTAAGGGAAAAAAAGAGGAAAAAAATTGAAATTTCGCCAAAATTATTCGTTTTTGTTACTTTTTTCGATTATAAATCGATAAAATGAGGAAAATTAAGGGAAAAAAAGAGGAAAAAAATTGAAATTTCGCTAAAAGTATTTGCTTTTGTTGCATTTTTCGATAATAAACCGATAAAATTAGGAAAATTAAGGGAAAAAAAGAGGAAAAAAATTGAAATTTCGCCGAAATTATTCGTTTTTGTTGCTTTTTTCGATAATAAATCGATAAAATGAGGAAATAAGGGAAAAAAAGAGGAAAACAATTAAAATTTCGCCGAAATTATTCGTTTTTGTTGCTTTTTTCGATAATAAATCGATTAAATGAGGAAAATTTAGGAAAAGAAAGAGGAAAAAAATTGAAATTTCGCCAAAATTATTCGTTTTTGTTGCTTTCTTCGATAATAAATCGATAAAATGAGGAAAATTAAGGGAAAATAAGAGGAAAAAAATTGAAATTTCGCCAAAATTATTCGCTTTTGTTGCTTTTTTCGATAATAAATCGATAAAATGAGGAAATAAGGGAAAAAAAGAGGAAAACAATTAAAATTTCGCCGAAATTATTCGTTTTTGTTGCTTTTTTCGATAATAAATCGATTAAATGAGGAAAATTTAGGAAAAGAAAGAGGAAAAAAATTGAAATTTCGCCAAAATTATTCGTTTTTGTTGCTTTCTTCGATAATAAATCGATAAAATGAGGAAAATTAAGGGAAAATAAGAGGAAAAAAATTGAAATTTCGCCAAAATTATTCGCTTTTGTTGCTTTTTTCGATAATAAATCGATAAAATGAGGAAAATTAAGGTAAAAAAAGAGGAAAAATATTGAAATTTCGCTCAAATTATTAGTTTTTGTTCCTTTTTTACTTTCTCCATATACGAAGTATAGAGAAAGTATTGTTTTCATGAAAAAATTCGACTTCGAGATTTCAACGGAAATACATGTTTTGGGGTCCCTAGAACACGTTTTGACTATTTTCGGAATGATGTCTGTGTGTATGTGTGTGTGTGTGTGTGTGTGTGTGTGTGTGTGTGTGTGTGTGTGTGTGTCTGTATGTGTGTGTGTGTTAGTGGGCGCTCTATCGTGAAAACTATTGATCGTATTAATACCAAACTTCGTATATAGTACTGTGGTGTGTGCTGTCAGAGTTGATTAGTTTTTGGAGTAAATCGGTTGACCGGAAGTCGAGCTTCATTCATTATAGCTCATTTCCGGTTTTCAAAATATCTCCATAAATATGATATATACGTGCATTGTATTACTTATAAAAGTTTTAGATAATGTATTTTACTATAACTTTTGTATTTAACATATTTTTGTATCACCGGTTGATTAGGAGTTATTCGTGAAATACCGATAAACCGGAAGTAGCCGTTATGTACTTTGTGGGCGCCTTAACTTAAAAACGATGCATTATATCAACACCAAATTTCATATATAGTATTTTATTTAGTTTCTTAAGAGTTAATTAGTTTTTGGAGTAAATCGGTTTACCGGAAGTCGAGCTGTATTCTTCAAAGCTCATTTCCGGTTTTCAAAATATCTCCATAAATTAGATATTTAGGTATATACTGTTATTAATAAAAGTTTTAGAAAATAAAATTTACTATAACCTTTGGTTGAAACATATTTTTGTATCACTGATTGTGTAGGAGTTATTCATGAAATACTGATAAACCGGAAATTGCTGATTATGTACTTTGTGGGCGCTCTGGGCTCTATGGGCGAAATGCCAATTTCATCGTTTTTCATCGATCATGTCCCGTAAAACATTATTATTCATGTTTTTTGCGTCAAAGATAATAATATATATATATTAATCACTCATATTCCAAGTTTAGATGGAATATAGAGTTCGAAATTACTGTCGTAGATAAATATTTACATCTTATATATATGGAGAAAGTCATGTGCTGGCCACATCAGATTTTTCTATAATAAATCGATGAAATGAGGAAATAAGGGAAAAAAATTGAAATTTCGCCGAAATTATTCGTTTTTGTTGCTTTTTTCGATAATAAATCGATAAAATGAAGAAAATTAAGGGAAAAAAATTGAAATTTCGCCAAAATTATTCGTTTTTGTTGCTTTTTTCGATAATAAATCGATAAGATCAGGAAAATTAACGGAAAATAAGAGGAAAAAAATTGAAATTTCGCCAAAATTATTCGTTTTTGTTGCTTTCTTAGATAATAAATCGATAAAATGAGGAAAATTAAGTGAAAAAAAGAGGAAAAAAATTGAAATTTCGCCAAAATTATTCGCTTTTGTTGCTTTTTTCGATAATAAATCGATAAAATGAGGAAAATTAAGGGAAAAAAAGAGGAAAAAAATTGAAATTTCGCTTAAATTATTAGTTGTTGTTGCTTTTTTCCATATAAAATCGATAAAATGAGGAAAATTAAGAAAAAAAAGAGGAAAAAAATTGAAATTTCGCTCAAATTATTAGTTTTTGTTGCTTTTTTCGATAATAAATCGATAAAATTAGGAAAATTAAGGGGAAAAAGAGGAAATAATTGAAATTTCGCAAACTTTATTAGTTTTTGTTGCGTTTTTTTTCATAATAAATCGATAAAATTAGGAAAATTAAGGTAAAAAAAGAGGAAAAAAATTGAAATTTCGCCAAAATTATTCGTTTTTGTTGCTTTTTTCCATATAAAATCGAAAAAATGAGGAAAATTAAGGGAAAAAAAGAGGAAAAAAATTGAAATTTCGCAAAAATTATTCGTTTTTGTTGCTTATTTTGATAAAAAATCGATAAAATTAGGAAAATTAAGGGAAAAAAAGAGGGAAAAAATTGAAATTTCGCTAAAAGTATTTGCTTTTGTTGCTTTTTTTCGATAAAAAATCGATAAAATTAGGAAAATTAAGGGAAAAAAAGAGGAAATAATTGAAATTTCGCAAACTTTATTAGTTTTTGTTGCGTTTTTTTCCATAATAAATCGATAAAATTAGGAAAATTAAGGTAAAAAAAGAGGAAAAAAATTGAAATTTCGCCAAAATTATTCGTTTTTGTTGCTTTTTTCCATATAAAATTGAAGAAATGAGGAAAATTAAGGGAAAAAAATTGAAATTTCGCCGAAAGTATTCGTTTTTGTTGCTTTTTTCGATAATAAATCGATAAAATGAGGAAAATTAAGGGAAAAAAAAGAGGAAAAAAATTGAAATTTCGCCAAAATTATTCGTTTTTGATGCTTTTTTCGATAATAAATCAAAAAAATTAGGAAAATTAAGGGAAAAAAAGAGGAAAAAAATTGAAATTTCGCTCAAATTATTAGTTTTTGTTGCTTTTTTCGATAATAAATCGATTAAATGAGGAAAATTAAGGGAAAAAAAGAGGAAAAAATTGAAATTTCGCTCAAATCATTAGTTTTTGTTGCTTTTATCGATAATAAATCGATAAAATTAGGAAAATTAAGGGAAAAAAAGAGGAAAAAAATTGAAATTTCGCTCAAATCATTAGTTATTGTTGCTTTATTGATAATAAATCGATAAAATTAGGAAAATTAAGGGAAAAAAAGAGGAAAAAAATTGAAATTTCGCCAAAATTATTCGTTTTCGTTACTTTTTTCGATAAAAAAGCGATAACATGAGGAAAACTAAGTGAAAAAAAGAGGAAAAAAATTGAAATTTCGCTCAAATTATTAGTTTTTGTTGCTTTTTTCCATATAAAATCGATAAAATGAGGAAAATTTAGGGAAAAAAAGAGGAAAAAAATTGAAATTTCGCTCAAATTATTAGTTTTTGTTGCTTTTTTCGATAATAAATCGATAAAATTTATGAAAATTAAGGGAAGAAAAGAGGAAATAATTGAAATTTCGCAAACATTATTAGTTTTTGTTGCTTTTTTCCATATAAAATCGATAAAATGAGGAAAATTAAGGGAAAAAAAGAGGAAAAAAATTGAAATTTCGCTCAAATTATTAGTTTTTGTTGCTTTTTTCGATAATAAATCGATAAAATTTATGAAAATTAAGGGAAAAAAAGAGGAAATAATTGAAATTTCGCAAACATTATTAGTTTTTGTTGCGTTTTTTTCCATAATAAATCGATAAAATTAGGAAAATTAAGGGAAAAAAAGAGGAAAAAAATTGAAATTTCGCAAAAATTATTCGTTTCGTTGCTTATTTTGATAAAAAATCGATAAAATTAGGAAAATTAAGGGAAAAAAAGAGGAAAAAATTGAAATTTCGCAAAAATTATTCGTTTTTGTTGCTTATTTCGATAAAATTAGGAAAATTAAGGGAAAAAAGAGGAAAAAAATTGAAATTTCGCTAAAATTATTCGTTTTTGTTGCATTTTTCGATAATAAACCGATAAAATTAGGAAAATTAAGGGAAAAAAAGAGGAAAAAAATGGAAATTTCGCCGAAATTATTCGTTTTTGTTGCTTTTTTCGATAATAAATCGATAAAATGAGGAAATAAGGGAAAAAAAGAGGAAAACAATTAAAATTTCGCCGAAATTATTCGTTTTTGTTGCTTTTTTTCGATAATAATCGATTAAATGAGGAAAATTAAGGGAATAAAAGAGGAAAAAAATTGAAATTTCGCCGAAGTTATTCATTTTTGTTGCTTTTTTCGATAATAAATCGATAAGACCAGGAAAATTTAGGGAAAAAAAGAGGAAAAAAATTAAAATTTCGCCAAAATTATTCGTTTTTTTTGCTTTCTTTGATAATAAATCGATAAAATGAGGAAAATTAAGGTAAAAAAAGAGGAAAAATATTGAAATTTCGCTCAAATTATTAGTTTTTGTTGCTTTTTTCGATAATAAATTGATAAAATTAGGAAAATTAAGGGAAAAAAAGAGGAAAAAAATTGAAATTTCGCTCATATTATTAGTTTTTGTTGCTTTTTTCGATAATAAATCGATAAAATTAGGAAAATTAAGAGAAAAAAGAGGAGAAAAGTTGAAATTTCGCCAAAATTATTCGTTTTTGTTGCTTTTTTCGATAATAAATCGAAAAAATTAGGAAAATTAAGGGAAAAAAAGAGGAAAAAATTGAAATTTCGCTCAAATTATTAGTTTTTGTTGCTTTTTTCGATAATAAATCGATTAAATGAGGAAAATTAAGGGAAAAAAAGAGGAAAAAAATTGAAATTTCGCTCAAATCATTAGTTTTTGTTGCTTTTATCGATAATAAATCGATAAAATTAGGAAAATTAAGGGAAAAAAAGAGGAAAAAAATTGAAATTTCGCCAAAATTATTCGTTTTTGTTACTTTTTTCGATTATAAATCGATAAAATGAGGAAAATTAAGGGAAAAAAAGAGGAAAAAAATTGAAATTTCGCTAAAAGTATTTGCTTTTGTTGCATTTTTCGATAATAAACCGATAAAATTAGGAAAATTAAGGGAAAAAAAGAGGAAAAAAATTGAAATTTCGCCGAAATTATTCGTTTTTGTTGCTTTTTTTCGATAATAAATCGATAAAATGAGGAAATAAGGGAAAAAAAGAGGAAAACAATTAAAATTTCGCCGAAATTATTCGTTTTTGTTGCTTTTTTCGATAATAAATCGATTAAATGAGGAAAATTTAGGAAAAGAAAGAGGAAAAAAATTGAAATTTCGCCAAAATTATTCGTTTTTGTTGCTTTCTTCGATAATAAAATCGATAAAATGAGGAAAATTAAGGGAAAATAAGAGGAAAAAAATTGAAATTTCGCCAAAATTATTCGCTTTTGTTGCTTTTTTTCGATAATAAATCGATAAAATGAGGAAATAAGGGAAAAAAAGAGGAAAACAATTAAAATTTCGCCGAAATTATTCGTTTTTGTTGCTTTTTTCGATAATAAATCGATTAAATGAGGAAAATTTAGGAAAAGAAAGAGGAAAAAAATTGAAATTTCGCCAAAATTATTCGTTTTTGTTGCTTTTCTTCGA